>JBBYHL010436528.1:37116-60053 GCA_038381835.1 Adansonia madagascariensis
ATTTATGTGACCAAATTTACTAATTCATTAAAACTTGATCTTAAAAGTTGTTCTAATCCAAACTTTTGATTATTCATATGAGTTTAAATGTTTAAAATCAAAAGTTCGCATTAGAATATCAAATCATGTGTTTTGGAATGCCAAATTGCATTTTTAAGTGTTTTTTGAAAATTTTAAAGAAAGTATCAATACCATGAATAAAAACCTAGGAAACCCAAAAAAATGAAGCCTATATTGATACAAAGCAGCAAGTTTTGATACAATTGTCCCTTTTGTTTCATTACAAGCAAGCCATTTTGGCTAGCTCAAGTTGTTTTTGCTCCAAAAAGGGTTCAGTTGATATGTTTAATGAATTTTTACTCATTATGCTTCATTTTTATGATTTTTAAACCTTGGTAAACATCATATTTGATTTATTGATGAGTCTTTCACAAATCAAATGCACGAATTGTATGATTAAATGCTCATGTTGCTTCATAATGCACAAAAATACAAGATTTTCTATGCAATATCATTTTTGCGCCTTTAATGAAAATATTTTCTTGCATTATAATGATTGGTATCATATATGCTTAATGTTTTTCATTTATTAACATTGGATATCACTTATCTCAAAATATCATTAAGCTCATTAAACATCTTTCATTTCTAACAAAACATGAGCTTATTAAATATTTTTTATAATCAAAATCTTGGTAGTTCTAATGCTCATCTTTTGCCAATATTTTTGTTAAGTTTGGCAAGGTTCATAGAGATAATGCCATTCTTGAAAGATTAACACTTCCAAACAAATGGAAGCAAACAAAGCATGTAACCTTTTCAAATCAAGCGAAAACCATCAAGGAATGCTCAAACACTAGGAAAGATAATCCTTCAAGTCAAAAAAGCATATCATCAAAGCTTGGTAAGGTTGAGGTAATTACTAAACTAATGCTATTAAATTCTTATCCCTTAGCATTAGGTTTCATAACCTGTGTGAGTCAATTATATACAATTGCTATTTTTGTATGTAATGTATGCTTAAAATATTTGCTTTAAATGAATCATTGAATATCTAAGTGCTTATTTCTCATCTTTAAGTATGTTCAGTTATTGAATGTTTGCTTAATTGATTTTATTGACATATCATGATAACCAAATGATTTTCTATCTACAGAAGTTTTGTTATGTTTTCCCTAAAAAGTTTTTTAACCTTCAATATGACTACTTGAATGATTATGAATAGTATGCATGTGTACTAAAAATTCAAAAATTTGAATCTACTATATATCTAGATAACAATTTGATTAATAATTCTTAAAATTCTTCAACGATTGGTATGTTCTATTACTCATAATCTTAAATGTGCTTAATGTCTACAAAAGAATACAAAAATTGCATGTGTAGACACCCTATTTTGTATGGGTAATCATTTGAGGCATCAGAGGTCATTATTCTGGTTATCCTTGGAGTCATGAGGATGAGCACGTGTCAATTTCCCATTATTTTTTTAACCAAAGTGAGGTGTTTAGAGAGAATAAGGTACGTGCAAGTCACATTAGTGTATAGGTATTGATACTAAGCTTTCACATCACTAAAAATTCAAATTTTCACATGTAGTATCGATAAAAGAGGGTTTGATACCTAAGGTATGTATTAAGACTTAGCATGTTTGTATTAATATAGGCCTTGGCAGTAGCTAAAATCATGATTTTTGGCCAAATGTATGATACATAAACAAAAGTATCGATACAAGCCCTTGTAGTATCGATATTGGTCTCCAAGTATAGAGGTTGTGAATATTTTTTGTTCTTGGTATTGATACAAACTACAATGTATCAATACTCGTGGGAAAAATTTGCCTTATGTATTGCTACAAAATGTTTTATATTGATATAACAAGGCATTTTTGCCTAGTTCGAGTAATTTTTTAGCCTTTGTACCAATGATCTAAAAGTCCAACTTAAACATGTTTCTTGCATCAAAAATCATCAAAATTCATACTAGGCCTTAGCTTTGGACTTTTGATTAGATTTGAACAAATTTTTTAGGCCCAAATAGCCATGACAGGGGAATTTTATGATATTATGCAAGTTGCCACAAGGTAAGGCTAATTTTTCTCAATGCTCAGCTGCATAAAGTGGCGTTGATCCACTATTTTTGCTAAATAAACCAATGACTTTGCATTGCAGCTAAGCACAGTACCTTGCTCTGGATGAGGTACATGCACCAAAACCACATAATACCCTTGCTTTTTCCATTTTTTGTCTTCATATTCACATGGCTATATATATGCCAACTTTTGCTCAACTGAGACAAGAACATACATAGACAACACAAAATCCTACACACTACACACCTATTCTTAGCAATAAAAAACACTCACTTTCATACATTTTTCAACATTCCTTAGCCACCAAAAAACCAAAAACCATTTTCCATTCTTGTGGTTCTTTAAAACCACCACTAAAAGCCCTTCTAAAACCCTCTATTCCACTTATAATTTCCCTTAAAACTCCCTTCCATCAACACCATAACTAAAAAACCCTTTCTTTTCATCACTTTCTTGCTAATCAACATCTTAAAAAGGAAAAAGATGAGTCCAAAGTTGCTACTCAGAGGAAAAGGCTAAAGCTTAAAGCGTTTGGTATATTTCTCCCCTTGCTCTATTTAATTTTCTTATTTTTTAGCATTTATGTCATCTTAGTGACTCTTTTTATGTTACCATAACCCTTTTAAGATTCTCATGCATTATTATGGCCTTAGTTATGGTAGTCTTAGGATTTTGATGATCTTCTTGATGTGCTGATTTTGCTTGGATGGTCCAACATGCCATGTTTTATTTTCACCATTATAATAATACCTATTTATGCATTTCTTGTCATGTTTCATCCACCTTTACATGTTCAGCACACACTTAAATGGTCATTCTAACATGTTTTGAGCATATTCATGTGTTTTCTTGCATTGTGATAAGTTTCATGGAATAAAAATGCTATCTTGAAAATTCTAGCATTTTTTTTTGTTAAACATGTTCATACCATCATCCATGGCTTGATTCTAGATGTCATTTATGAGGCTAACATTCTCATTTTTCTTATTTGTCATCACTTTACATTTTGGCCACTTTTTCCATTGTCAAAATCTCATTATTGTTTGTTTGAATATGTTGTCCATATTCACTGTTATGAATGTTGCATCTCATTCTTAATATTTTTTTTTAAATTCTGTTTGTTGCAAAAATCTGATTTTCAAAAACCCTAAGCTAAGTTTATGCTACCTCTAATAGATGGAGACTAACATAGATTTAATGTTTTCACTAGGTTGGTCCTCCACTCTTGGGAACAAATCAAACTTTGCAGGCCTAGATTCATGGTTGAATAAGCACAAAACTAAGGTTTTTAGAAAAATGACCCTCTTATTTGTTAAAAAAAATATTAAGCATTGATTTTGAGTTTATTATCCTTATTTATGGTATTGTCAATGGGTTGTCTCATTGTCCGAAACTACTCTAAGATTATGTAATAAACTTCGAACACCCATTTCACCCTTTCTATCATTGATGTTTGAACATCCTTGGCTTGAGTTTAGTCCTAAGAAACCAAAAAATGCCAAAAAATCTCTCATTTTTTTGCTTTAGTAGCAATGTACCCACCATTAAAAATTATTTTTGAGACCAAACACATTTTTCTGTGAATTTTTAATATTTTTCCTTAGATGAATATTGAATTACCATTCCAAAGGCATCTCATTTGCACCTAGACCATTTTAGATATAAGAGTTATGATTTTTTGAACTATCACTATCCAAAATCCCTAGAACCAACGAACTGCATTTTTCTTGGGCCATTTTGGCCCCCTAGATTTTTTTTTTTTGAATTTTTAAAATATTTTTCATAGAAACTTTATGAAATTCACTTTCTAGAAAGGTGTCTTTTGTGATTTACCAATACCGGATAAGTCCAGGATGATTTTCAAATTCCAGTGTGCCTTTTTCGTTGCATATGCTGCTAGTGTTGAAACAAACCCAAATTTGAAAATTAATTCTGCCTAAAAAACAATTTTCTATATTTGTATATTACTCCTTGTCAAGTTACCTTTCTAATGACACCTCGTTCACCCCCTAAAGCCTTTAGATAAACCTAAAATAAATTTGAGAAGGGAAACAGCATGATGTTGTCCCCTATTTTTAAAATTAAAATTAACTCAATTTCTAAACCAACTTTATCGAGACATTTAAAAGTCTCAAAGTGCATCCAATTGACTCCTAATGGAGTTATGTAATAAAAGATAAGCTCTTTAGACTCGGATCAAGGCTAAAATAAGAAGATAATTTTATTTAAATTATCGGTTTCTATTCTCAAAGTACTTTTTTTCCCAAAATATTCTTTTTCTCCATAAATATCAAAATTTTCACTTTTGGGGATACTCTAACCATACTTTTCGAGTGGATAATCCAACTTTGCTTTTCATGTATCATCTGAATTTTCTTTTTCCTAAATTTTTTTGAAACTTCTAATAAAAGCTTTTTTTAAACATAAAATTTTCACCTTTGGGGATATTCTAACCTTGTTTTTTGTTCCAAACTTGAATACTCTCTTGGATCTTTTCAGGATTCCTAATTAAACCTTTTTAAAACATATCTAAAATGTTCACCTTTAGGGATACTCTAGCCCTGCTTTTAATTTAAAATTTGAATTTTCTCTTTCTCGAAACTTCCCAAAAGGTCTTTCAATCAAAACCTTCTTTTAAACACATCCAAATCATCACCATTAAGGATACTCCAACCCTACTTTCCAAGAGGATACTCCAACCCCGCTTTTTAAATTTCACCTGAAGTCCAAATTTTTTCTCCTGGACATCCCCAGGTTCACAATCAAAACCTCATTTTTTTCCCTTAAGTTACCACTAAATCCAAATGCATCTCAAAATTGTCATTTTGGTTAGTCCTCAATAATCGAACATAATTATGAGATACATTCTGATCATTTTTACTTTTTGTGTTCTTTGGTATGTTTATTTTTATGCAATGTTGTCATATTCTTTTTTGTCTTGCTAACATTTTCCCCTTTGTAATGACCATCCTACATTCATATTTTATAATTATTTTTCAAAAAGTGATAAGGTAATGTTCCACATTGTTATCTCTTCAGTGCTTGACATGAAATATCCAAATTTTCAAAATTTAATCCAAAAATTATTTTCATCAAAAATCCCTATGTTCCCCACACCTCTGAGGTACATAGGTTATATAAATTTTCTTCCAAAACCTAGATCTATAATTTTCAAAAAAAAAAATCCACACATTCAAGGGGATTATTTCAAAATAATGATAAAGTAGAACCAATTAAACTAAAACCAAAGCGAGACATGGTTAGCAAGTAACGATTTTGGCCATGATAGGGGTGTTAATTCTTTTCCATGCATAACCAACTCCCAACCTAATCGATGAATCTCTTGACCTTGCAGACCTTGAAATCAATATTTTAAGTTCTGTAACTTAGAACATTGTTTCAATAGGCATCCAATCATGCCTAGCCCAAAATGATTGGTGGCAACTCTAAATTTATGGCAACTTCATAGTGGTTTTTCGAGACTAGTTGGATGAACAATTTGCCTAACAATCTTTCATTCCTTCATATTGTTATGCCTAATTCAGATCTCAATCAAGGGATAACCCAAAGGCTTCAACCAACATAACCATACCATATTGTATTTTTTAAGTCATGAGCGCTCCCTTCGAATTGCGACAAGAGTATGCAGCGATAGCATGAACTACATATTAGGGCTTAAATGCATATATTTTCTCAATAATTGGTATAAATGCTCTTAAATGATTTAGAATTGGTATATGTTTTAGAAATCTTATTAGAATTAGTTCCTCAACTTTGAATTAATTGACCTTTACCTTTTTGATATTCCAAAAAAGAAGAGAATTTTAAGGGTTAATTTACTTGCTTATACTTTATTTATATATATACTATGCTAGAAAATAGGAAGATTTCACATGTGCTTACATTATTTATATTATTGAAATCTTTAATATCTTGTGTTAGTACTCTTATAGCCAAATATGACTAAAGATTTCACATCTACTTTCATTATTTATGTTATTGAAATCTCTAATATCTTGTGTTGGTACTCTTATAGCTAAATATGACCAAAAATACCATTGCCATGTTTTTCAAAAGCTTTTTATAAAATCTTCAAAAATCTTTTTCATAGTGCTTTTACTAAGAGAGAGCTTTATCAAAAATCTTTAAATGATTAAGAGGGAGTTTTATAAGCAAATTCACCTTAAGTTTTGTCATATGAAAAAATGGGGAGATTGTTAGCTATATTAGTTCGAATTAATCTTGATTTTGATATAACTAAGACTTAAACTTAATTAGCTTAAGTTTAAATATTTTCAAGTTAGTATTTTTTCATGAAATATTTTGCAAAAACTTTAAAAAAATACTAGAATATGTTTTAACTCTTTCAAGCACTTAAAAATGTGCTTTTAATATATACATTCATGTAAAACATTTTTGAAATAAGTTTTACAGGTTTTAAAGTCATGAAAAACCTCTTAAAATTGATTTTTACACGAATGCATTGATACGCTATATGTATGTATCAATACAATGCTTGGCAGTAGTTTAATTTTCATGAAAACCTTATGAGTATCAATATAATAAGCAGTGTATTGATACAAATGTCTAGTGTATTGACACAACAAGATGTGCATTACTACAACCTCTTCCTACATTGATAAATGGCTATTTAATGGTCATATTTTGTACGTTTAATTATAGAGTATCGATACATAAGGCAAATGTATCGATACAAACAAGTGGAAATAAACAAGAATCACTCAAATCGAGCTTACAACAGTTATATTCCTTCACCAAACATTCCCAATGGCTATATTCATAATCAAGACTATAAATAAACCTCTCCAACACCTCCAACAAGTAGAAAAACCAAAAGAAAGAGCTTAAAGCCAAAATTTTCATTTATTCCACCTTTTTCTAAAATAATTCACAATTGTATAGGATTAATTCTTTTTATCCTCGTATTCTTCATTTTGTAGCTTTATATACACATTTTCCTTGGGCTATACCTAGCCTTTAAAGGTTTTATTTGTTTAAATAAAATCTTATAAAAAAAGGGGTTCGTACTTGGCCATTGAAAAGTAGAGAAAAAGTTCTATCTTAGCAACAAAAGATAGAGGGTAGAGGTTGCTATCTTGTGTAAAGGTTATACCTTATCCTTGAAAGGTAGATAATTCAGTTAGTGAATTAGGGAAATTTGAGGGAAGTGAGGTCGAGGTAGAAGATGAAAGTAATTAAGGCCAAACCTTTCTAAATCATTGAGTTTGATTCTTATTTCTCTTCTCTTTAATTATTTGTTTTTATTCACTAACTTGCACTCCATAGTTTATTGCACTTATTAAAGTTTTACTTTGCAAAAAGATTTTAAGAAATCAATTCACCCACTTCTTGATTTCTTTCAAATCTAAAGGTCTACAATTGGTATAAGATCTTGTCTCTCAATCTTATAGGCATAATATTCTGAGCAAAGTTCCAAGCAAAATGGCTAATGGTGATTTTCTCAGTATGGGCCAAGAGGGACATTATATCATAAAGCCTCATTTTTCAACTATGAAGATTATGCATATTGGAAAATAAGGATGAGGCTATTTGTCTAAGCTAATAATTATCCAGTATTAAAGATAAGTATGAAGGGCCCATCCATCCCAACAAAGATGATAGATGATCTTGAAGTCCCCAAAAAAAAATAGGAATGGGATAAGAAAGATACCTAGATGGCTTAACTAGATGCCAAGGTAATGCACACTCTTTTTTGTGCATTAAGGCCAAAAGAGTACAACCAAGTGTCTTTGTATGATAGCGTCAAAGAGATAATGGATAAGTTGGCTATCACACATGAAGGGACCAATCAAGTTAAAGAATTAAAGATGAGCATGCTCACCTTCAATTATAAGCTTTTCAAGATGAAACCAAAGGAAAGCATCAAGAAGATATTTAATAGATTTATAGACATTGTCAACAGCTTGAAGGGTCATGGAAAGATATATCCCAATAAGGATATGGTCAAGAAAATGTTAAATAATCTCCTTAAGTAATGGGAAGCTAAGGTGATTGCAATTAAAGAGTCAAAGGACCTCAATCTCTTTACCTTAGACAAGCTCATCAGATCACTCCTCATATACAAAATGAAGATAAATCATGGAAAAGAGTAAAGCAATCAATAAAATTTAGAGTTACATTAAAGGCTTCAATAGTGAGGAACAGGATGATGGTGAAGATGTTGAGATGATCATTTTTGCAAAGAAATTCATGAAAATGAATAAAGGAAATTCATCTTAAACAAAGAAAGTTAATAAGGTAGGATGCTACAATTGCAAAAAACTAGCCAAGTCAAATCCAATTGCCCATTGTTAGAAAAGAATAAGAAAAACAAAGCATTTGTAGCAACTTGGAGTGATAATGACTATTCCAATGATGATGACTTCAAGGAAGGCCAAATTGGCAACCTTTGCTTAATGGCTCTTATTGAGCCCAAGGTAACCTTAAACTCTTGGAATTCAAGTTCTTATACATTTGATGAATTGCAAAATGCATTTGATAAATTTGCAATTGAATTTGAGGAAATAAACTCAAAATATAGAAAAATGATTTCAAAATTGAAAAATAAAAATGATTTATTATTGACATCAAAAATTAAGTTCAAAAATGAAAATAAAGATTTGAAAAATAATTTTAATGATTCCAATCTAAGAATTGACATTTTAGAAAAACTCAACTTTAATTTGAAAAAGAAAATTGAAAGGACAAAACAAGAAAAGAAAAACAATTTTAGACCAATCATTTTAAATGAATATGACTAAGTGCTCACTTAACAATTTTCATGGTTATAACGTGCATACTTGTCCTACCAAGAAAAGGATAAAATTTAAAGTTAGGTAAGTATGAGTTCCTAAGGGAACAAGAGGCTTGGAAACCAATCTTCAAGGACCCAAAGCAATCTGGGTACCAAAATCTAATTGAAAGTCTCTTATAGGTGTGTGTTGAAGCAATAATGAGTAAAGCAATAAATTTGGATGCTCTAGACACATAAGGAAATGTGATAGATAACCTTTAAGCCTTAAACTTGTTTTATTTTGTGCTGTTGCCTTATCATAATTTTCAAATGTTTTAATGAAAAATATTTTTATATTATTTTGATGCAAAATGATTTTAATGAAATTTTATATTTTGCATCTTGAGTGATTATGAGCTTATTCATGTATGCATTTAATGATTTAGTGAAAATGATAAAATGCTAGATTGATTTGTGGAATGATGTTATAAAGCATAAGCTCAAGCATGATTTGTGCATTAAAGCTTAATTTTGATAAATCTCATGTTTTGAGTTGCTGAAAAGCTCTAATGCATGACTAAAGAAAAATATATATACTTAAGGGTTGCACTTAGAGATTACTTATATGATTTTATGCCGTAAAACATGTTTTTAGCAAGCTCTTAAAACTTTTTGATGATTCACCTCTGTAAGGCTTAAGATGGTTAATCATGTTGTTTGCTCAAATTTTATGACGTAAACAAGTTTGGTGTACATTGAAAATACTCTTAAACTTATGTATACATGGTTTGAATAAAAATATCTTATTTCAAGACCTGTAATTGCATATTACCTTAATTATGTGACCAAATATGCTAATTCATTCAAACTTGATTTTAAAAGTTGTTGTAATCCAAACTTTTCATTATTCATATGAGTTTTAAATGTATAAAATCAAGATTTTTCATTCGAATATCAAAGCATGAGTTTTGGAATCCCAAATTGCATATTTTCTAAGTTTTTTTTGAAAAATTTAAGGAAAGTATCAATACTCTGAGTGTAGTATCGATATCATGCACAAAAACCAAGGAAAACCCAAAGAAATAAAGTCTATATTGATATAGACATTCCCTGTATCGACACAAAGTAACAAGTATCAAAACAATAGTCCTTTTCTATCGATACCAACAAGCCGTTTTGGCTAGTTCAAGCTGTTTTTGTTCCAAAAAAGCTCAATCGATATGTTTAATGAAAATTTTACTCAATATGCTTCATTTTTATGGTTTCTAAACCTTGATAAACATTATATTTGATTCATGGATGAGTGTTTCACAAATTAAGTGCATGAATTGCATGATTAAATGTTCATATTGCTTTATATTGCACAAAAATACAAGATTTTCTATACATCATTATTTTTGTGCCCTTAATGAAAATATTTTCTTGCATTATAACAATTGGTATCTTATATGCTTAATGTTTTTCATTTATTAACATTGTGTATCACTTATTTCAAAATATCATTAAGCTTACTGAACATCTTTCATTTCTAACAAAACAAGACTTATTGAATATTTTTTATAATTAAAATCTTAGTACCTCTAATGCTTATCTTTTGCCAAGATTTTTGTTAAGTTTGGTAAGGTTTATGAAGATAAAGCGATTCTTGAAAGATGAACACTTGCATAACAAAATGAAGCAAACAAAACAGGTAACCTTTTCGAATCAAGCCAAAACCATCAAGGAATGCTCAAACACTAGGAGCTATGATCCTTACAGTCATAATGAGCACATCATCAAAGCTTGGTAAGATTAAGGTAATTACTAAACTAATGCTATTAAATTCTTATCCCTTAACATTAAGTTTGGTGACCTGCATGAGTTAACTATATACAATTAGTATCCATGTATGTAATGTATGCTTAAAATGTTTGCTTTGATTAAATCCTTAAACTTGTCTATGTGTTTATTTCTCATCTTTAGGCATGTTCATTAATTGAATGTTTGCTTAGATGATTTAATTCACATATCATGAATGAGCAAATGATTTTTTAACCTATGGAAATTTTTTATGCTTTTCTTGAAAAAAATTTTAACCTTCTATACGGCTACTTGAATGATTATCAATAGTATGCATTCATACTAAATATTCAAAATTTGGCATATATTGTGCATCTAGACAACAAGTGGATTAATAATTCTTAAAATCCTTCCACAATTAGTATGTTCTATTACTTATAATCTCAAGTGTGCTTAAATGTCTACAAAAGAATACAAAAAATTGCACTAACTACACATTAGGGCTTAAATGCATATATTTTTCAATAATTGGCATACATGCTCTAAAATGATTCATAATTGGTATGTGTCTTAGAAATCTTGACGGAATTAGTTCCCTAATTTTGAATTAATCTATCTTCACTTTTTTTATATTCCAAGAAAGGAGAAAATTTTAAGGGTTAATTTGCTTGCTTGTACTTCATATATATATATATATCTATACTAATAAATAGAAATATTTCACATGTGCTTACATTGTTTTTGTTATTGAAATCTTTAATATCTTGTGTTAGTACTCTTATAGCCAAATATCACCACAGATTTCACATGTGCTTATATTATTTACATTATTGAAATCAGTAATATTTTATGTTGGTATTCTTATAGCCAAATATGACCAAAAATACCATTGCCAAGTTTTTCAAAAGCTTTTTATAAAATCTCCAAAAATCTTTTTCATAATGCTTTTATTAAGGTAGAGTTTCATTAAAAATCTTTAAATGATTAAAGGAGAGTTTTATAAGCAAATTCACCTTAAGTTTTATCATATTAAAATGGGTAAGATTGTTAACTACATTAGCTTTGAATTAATCTCGATTTTGATATAATTAAAACTTAAGCTTAATTAGCTTGTATTTAAATATTTTCAAGTTAGTATTTTTTTCATGAAATATTTTGTAAACACTTTGAAAAATACTAGAATATGTTTTAACTCTTTTAAGCACTTTAAAATGTGTTCTTAATACATACATTTATGCAAAACATTTTTGAATTAAGTTTTACGTGTTTTAAAGTCATAAAATTGATTTTCATATGAATGTATCAATACACTATGTGTATGTATCGATACAATGCTTGGTAGTAGCTTAACTTTAATGAAACCCTTGTAAGTATTGATACAAGTGTCTATTGTATTGATACAAATGTCTATTGTATCTATACAATGAGATGTATATTGATACAACCTCTTTTTTTCATACATGGTTGTTCAACGGTCATACTTTGCACATTTAATTATAGAGTATTGATACACAAGGCAAATGTATCAATACAAACAAGTGAGAATGAATGAGAATTACTCAAATCAAGCTCACAATGGCTATATTCCTTCATCAAACATTCCCAATGGCCATATTCATAATCAAATCTATAAATAAGCCTCTCTAGCACCTCCAACAAGTAGAAGAACCAAATGAAAAAGCTTAATGCCAAAATTTTTATTTATTCAATCTTTTTCTAAAGTAGTTCATAATGGTATAGGATTAATTCTTCCTATCCTTGTAATTTCCATTTTGTATCTTTAGATACACATTTTTGTTGAGCCAAAATTCTTACAAACATCTAGCCTTTAGAGGTTTTATTTGTTTACACAAAATCTTGTAAAAGAGTAGGCTCCTTCTTAGCCATTGAAAACTAAAGAAAAGGTTTTATCTTAGCCATAAAAGATAAAGGATGGAGGTTGCTATTTTAGCCTAAAAAGATAAGGAGTGTAAAGGTTATACATTATCTGTGAAAGTTAGACAATTCGATTAGTGAATTAGGGAAATTCGAGACAGGTGAGGTCAAGGTAAAGGACATAGGAAAGTAATATCGGACTTCTCTAAAACATTGAGTTTACTTCTTCATTCCCTACTTTTTAATTATTTATTTTTATTCACTAACTTTCACTCTAAAGTTTTTTTAGATTTCTCAACTTTACTTATCAAAGTTTTAATTTGCAAAATGATTTTGAGAACCTAATTTACCTCCTTTTGATTTCTTTCACCACTAAAAGGTCTAAGAGTTGGTATGAAGGCTTGTGTTTCAAGAGGCTTTACATCCTTAAGTAAAGATTCAATTAAAATGGCTAATGGTGATTTTCTTGAAATGGGCAAAGAGGAACATTTTATCATAAAGCCTCTTCTCTTCAATGATGAAGATTATGCCTATTAGAAGACAAGAATGAGGCCATTTGCCTAAGCCAATGATTATCAAGTATGAAAGATAATCATGAAGGGCCCACTCATCCTAACAAAGATGATGGATGATTTTAAAGTCCATAAAGAAGAATGAGAATGGGATTAGAAAGACACCAAGATGGCTCAACTAAATGTCAAGGCCATGCATACTTTCTTTCATGCTTTATGGCCAAATAACTACAACCAAGTATCTGTATGTGATAGTACCAAAGAGATATAGGATAAGTTGGCTATCACACATTGAGGGACCAATCAAGTTAAAGAATAAAAAATAAGCATGCTCACCTTCAACTATGAGATGTTCAAGATGAAATCGAGAGAAAGCATTAAAGAGATATCCAATAAATTTATGGACATTGTCAATGGCTTGAAAGATCTTAGGAAGATATATACCAACAAGGAGATGGTTAAGAAAATTTTGAATAACCTCCTTAAGTAATGGAAAGTTATGGTGAGAAGTCAAAGAACCTCAATCTCCTTGGCTTAGATGAGCTTGTCGAATCACTTCTCACATACGAAATGAAGATGCATCATGGAAAGAAGCAACTAAGAAAAGTTAAAGTTGTATTAAAGGCTTCCATAAGTAAGAAAGACGATGATGATGAAGATAGTGAAAATATTGATATGATCATTTTCGCCAAGAAATTCATGAAAATGAATAAAGGAAATTCATATCAAACAAAGAAAGTTAATAAGGTGGTGTGCTATAATTACAATAAACTGGGCCATGTTAAATTCGATTGTCCATTATTGAAGAAGAAGAAGAAGAAAGTATTTATAACAGCTTGGAGTGGTAGTGACTCTTTTGATGATGATGACTCCAAGGAAAACCAGATTAGCAACCTTTGCTTCATGACTCTTAATCAGCCAAAGGTAACATCAAACTATTGTAATTCAAGTTCTTATACATTTGATGAATTGCAAGATGTGCTTGATGAACTTGCAATTAAGTTTGAGTAAATTAACTCAAAATGTAGAAAAATGATTTCAAAATTGAAAAATGAAAATGATTTATTATTAAAATCAAAATTGAGTTTGAAAATGAAAATAAAGATTTGAAAAATAATTCAAACAATTCCAAGCTATGAACTGACATTTTAGAAACAGTCAACTTTGATTTGAAAAAGAAAATTCAAAGCTTGGAACAAGAAAAGAAAATTATTTTAGACAAATCTTTTTAAATGAATATGAATTTGGATGGTCATAACATGCATAGTTATCCTATCAAGAAAATGACATAATTTAAAGTTAGGCAAGTATGCGTTCCTCAGGAAAAAAGAGGCTTTGAAACTAATCTTTAATGACCCAAAGCAATTTGGGTTCCAAAATCAAAGTGAAAGTCTCTTATAGGTGCGTGTTAGAGCAATAAGGAGCAAAGTAATAAATTTGGATGCTCTAGATGCAAAAGGAAGTGTGGTAGGTAACCTTTAAGCCTTAAACTTGTTTTATCTTATGTTGATTGCCTTTTCATAAATTTTCAATTATTATAATGAAAAAAAAATTTATATTGTTTTGATAGTAAATGATTTTAATGAAAATTCATTGCTTGCATTTTGAGTGATTATGAGCTTATTCATGTATGCATTTAATGGTTTGGTGTAAAATGATGAAATACTAGATTGATTTGTGAAATAATGTTATAAAGCATGAATTCAAGCATGATTTGTGCATTAAAGCTTTATTTTGATAAATCTCATGTTTTGAGTTTCTGAAAAGCTCATATGCATGACTAAAGAAAAAGCATATACTTAGGGGGAGCATTTAGAGGTTACTTATATAATTTTATGCCATAAAACATGTTCTTAGCAAGCCCTTAAGACTTTTTAACGATTCACCTTTATGAGGCTTAAAATGGTTAATCATGTTATTTGCTTATATTTTATGGCTTAAACAAGTTTAGTGTACATTGAAAATACTTTTAAACTTGTGCGTATGTGGTTTGAATGAAAATCTCTTATTTCAAGACCTTAGTTGTATATTGCGTTACTTATGTGACCAAATATGCTAATTCAATCAAACTTGATTTTAGAAATTGTTTTAATCTAAAATTTTAATTATTCATATGAGTCTTAAATGTTTTAAAATCAAAATTTTGCATTAGAATATTAAATCATGGGTTTTGGAATACCGAATTGCATATTTTTCTAAAAGTGTTTGAAAAAATTTAAAGGAAGTGTTAGTACTTTGAGTGTTGGTTCGATACCAAGAACAAAAACCCAAGAAAACCCAAAAAAATAAAGTTGGTATCGATACTGACATTCCCTGAATAGATAAAAAGTAGCAAGTAATAGTCCCTTCGTATCAATAAAAGCAAGCCATTTTGGCTAGTTCAAACTGTGTTTGTTCGAAAAAGGCTCAATTGATATGTTTAATGAATTTTTACTCAAAATACTTCATTTTTATGGTTTCTAAACCTTTATTAACATCATATTTGATTAATTGATGAGTGTTTCACAAATCAAATGTAAGAATTGTATGATTAAATGCTCATGTTGCTTCATAATGCATAAAAATACGAGATTTTCTAGGCATCATTATTTTTGGCCTTTAATAAAAATAATTTCCTACATTATAACAATTGGTACCATATATGCCTAATGTTTTTCATTTATTAACATTAGGTATCACTTATTTCAAAATATCATTAAGCTCACTGAACATCTTTCTTTTCTAACAAAACATAGGCTTATTGAATATTTTTTACAATTAAAATCTTAGTACCTTTAATGCTCATTTTTTTGTCAAGATTTTTGTTAAGTTTTGCAAGGTTCATGGAGATAAAGTCATTCTTGAAAGATAAACACTTGCATAACAAAAAGAAGCAAACAAAGTATGCAACCTCTTCTAATCAAGCCAAAGCCATCAAGAAATGCTCAAACACTAAGAGCTATGATCTTTAACGTCATAATAAGTATATCATCAAAGCTAGGTTGAGGTAATTACTAAACTAACACTATTAAATTCTTATCCCTTGGCATTAAGTTTGGTGACATGCATGAGTTAATTATATATAACCGACATTCTTGTATGTAATGTATGCTTAAAATATTTTCTTTGAATGAATACTTGAACATGTCTAAGTGATTTTTTCTCATCTTTAAGTATGTTCATGATTGAATGTTTACTTAAATGAATTTACTGACATATCATAAATGAGCAAATGATTTTCGAACCTATGGAAGTTTCTTATGTTTTTCTTGAATAATTTTTAACCTTCTATATGGCTACTTGAATGATTATGAGTAGTATGCATGTGCACAAAATATTCAAAAAGTGGCATCTATTGTGCATCTAGACAATAATTGGATTAATAATTCTTAAAATCTTTCAACAATTGGTATATTCTATTACTTATAATCTTAAATGTGCTTAAATGTCTACAAAAGAATACAAAAATTGCATGAACTACACATTAGGGCTTAAACGTATATATTTTCTCAATAATTGGTATACATGCTCTTAAATGATTCATAATTGGTGTATGTCTTAGAAATCTTGCTGGAATTAGTTCCCTAGCTTTGAATTAATCTACCTTTACCTTTTTGATATTTTAAAAAAAGGGAAAATTTTAAGGGTTAATTTGCTTGCTTGTACTTCATTTATATATATATATATATATATATATATATCTATGCTAGCAAATGAAAAGATTTCACATGTGCTTACATTATTTATATTATTAAAATCTTTAATATCTTGTGTTGGTACTTTTATAGCTAAATATGACCTAAAATTTCACTTGTGCTTACACTATTTATATTATTTAAATCCTTAATATCTTGTGTTGGTACTCTGATAGCCAAATATGACCAAAAATATTATTGTCGAGTTTTTCAAAAGCTTTTTATAAAATCTCTAAAAATATTTTTCCTAATTCTTTTTTTAAGAGGAGTTTTATTAAAAATCTTTAAATGATTAAGGGGACGTTTTACAAGCAAATTCACCTCACTTTTTGTCATATCGGAAAGGGAGAAGTTCTTAGCTATATTAGCTTTGAATTAATCTCCGTTTTGATATAACTAAAACTTAAGCTTAATTAGCTTATGTCTAAATATTTTTGAGTTAGTAAGTTTCCATGAAATATTTTACAAACACTTTGAACAATACTAAAATGTATTTTAACTCCTTCAAGCATTCAAAAATATGTTCTTAATATATACATTTATGTAAAATATTTTTAAGATAAGTTTTACATGTTTTAAAGTTTTCAAATACCTCTTAAAATTGATTTTCATATAATGTATCGATTGTGTATGTATCGATACAATGCTTAGCAGTAGCTTAACTTTCATGAAACCCTTATAAGAATCGATACAAATGGCTATTGTATCAATACAACTGGGAGTGTATCAATACAAATGTCTATTGTATCGATACAACAAGATGTGTATCAATATAACCTCTTCCTGTATCGATGGCTGTTCAATGGTCATATGTTGTATGTTTAATTGCAGAGTATCAATAAACAAGGCAAATGTATCGATACAAACTTGCAAGAATGAATGGGAATTATCCAAATCAAGCTCATAATGGCTATATTCCTTCATCAAAAATTCCTAACGGCCATATTCATGATCAAAACTACAAATAAATCTCTCCAACACCACTAACAAGTAGAAAAACCAAAGGAAAAAGCTTAGAACCAAAATTTTCATTTATTCCATCTTTTTCTAAAGTAGTTCATAATTATATAGGATTAATTCTTCCTATCTTTGTTTTCTTCATTTTGTATCTTTAGATATACATTTTCTTTAAGCCAAAATTCTTGTAAACACCTAGCCTTTAAACATTTTATTTGCTTATACAAAATCTTACAAAAGAGGCGGTTCCTACTTAGCCATTCAAAAGTAAAGAAAGGTTTCTATCTTAGCCACAAAAGATAAAAGGTAAAGGTTGCTATCTTAGCCTAAAAAGATAGGAAGTGTAAAGGTTATCACATCCTTAAAAGGTAGACAATTCAATTATTGAACTGAGGGAATCCGAGGTAGAGGACGCAAGCAATTGAGGTCGAACCTCTCTAAATCATTGAGTTTGCTTCTCTTTTCCCTTCTTCTTAATTGTTTATTTTTGTTTACTAACATGCACTCCAAAATTTGTTGTTTAGATTTCTCAAGTTTAGTTATCAAAGTTTTTATTTGCAAAAAGATTTTAAGAAATCATTCATCTACTCTTGATTTCTTTCACCACTAAAAGGTCTAACAGTTGGAAAATATCGAAACTGTTTTTGACAGAATCCATTGAAAAATTTGGAATTCTTTTGGAAATAACCTTTCCTTATAGTAGTTGTTAAAGATTTTAAGGATTTATTTGCATTCAATTTGTATCTTCTGGAGATGAAAAGACGGGACATTGCTGGATTTTTGGATTACCTTTCCGAGATGTTAATCCTCGTCAGCTATAAAAAAGACAGTTGTTCTTGGATGGGTAAACTATCTTTGCCGGTTAAGAGGTTAGCTTGCAAAGTTTTCTATCAGTTTTAGGGTTGGCATAACGACATGTTCACATAGGCGTTTGCTATTTTTTTTAGTTTACTTTTGATGTTTTAATATTTTATGCCAATGGTGTTCTATTGGGATTTTACTCGGAATGGTGTTTTATTGTTTCGAGGATCCTGTTGCTACCTTCTACTTAAGGAGTTTTCCTTTGATCTCTTACCTTTGCGTGGAATGAAGTTGTGGTTGTGGATATATTATTGTACTTAGATTTAAAAAATGTTTGTTTAATTAAAAACAGGGTGCTCACTCATTAACTGAGCTCGGAGTCCAAAAATGCTATTTGGATAGGTCTCATGTTGGGTATTATAGACCTGAATGTGATGTGTTATGTAAAACCTATATTTAGGATTCGATGATGTTTATAACTATGATTTCATATTGGGCTTTTTTTTACTGTTGGTTGGTCGCGATACAGACTTAAGCTTGATCTACTTCTTTTTTATCTTGTTCTGCTTCATTTTTGTGATTTCTTTACAGATTTTATGAGAAATTATCTTTTTCTAATTTATTTTTGAGCTTGATCTTCTTCACACTTGTAATGGCCAATGCTTTCATTATGTAAATTTAATGCTTTTCGAAGATTTATTAGGTTAAAAAGACATCCAATCGTGATCTTTATTTCTTAAAATAAGTGATTCAATTTTGTGTCCACTGAAAGATAAGAGTAACTTGCTTAGATGTTGTCAACTAAATGTTGTCTACATTTGAACAGGCTAATTTTAAGGTTTAATTTTTTTTTCATTTAGAGAAACTAAAACTTAATTTGTCGTAGACTTGTATTTGCCTTGTTAAAGGAATACAATCCTGTTTGACCAGTGATTTCGCTATGCTCGCGATCTCAATTCTTGTTTGTAGTACTGTAAAAGATAGCTGATGCTAAAGATATTAAACCCCTCATCCATGACAATGTAACTAGAATGGTGAAGTTCTGTTCATATGTAGACCTGAAGCTAATATTCTCTCCATTATTTTGTTATTTATTTATTTATGAGAAATGTGTTACTTATAATGGCTGATCTGATTTTGTTTTTCATGCAAGTTGGTTTTGCTAGTGATGATACTCCCAGGGCAGTTTTTCCTTATTATTGGTCTACCTTGAGACACTGATGTCATGGTTGAGATGGATCAGAAGGATACATATGTAGGAGATGAGGCACAATCTAAAAGAGGTACCTTTACTTTGAAATATCCCACTGAGATGGCATTGTCAGCAACTGGGGTGATACGGAAAATACTGCATTCTACAACTTCTCTATGAACTATGAGCATAAGTCGCATTATACCATAGGTGTGGTTATCATTTCAAAGTTCTATGCATGATGATGTCATCATGTAAGCAGTTGAGCCATCTCAAAAGCACTAATTACTATGCTTTGTTTGTGTTTAATTACATGTATTTGTTTAGCACAAGGTTTAAGATTTGAACATAATGATACAAGTTGTGCTACAAAGTTAGGTAAGCACGTTGAGTGAAAACCAACTAATGCTACACAGTTAAGTGTTACATATTTCAATAAAATACGACAGTAGGGAGCCCTTAAATTCTTAGGTTGGGTACCTTTTCTTCGCTGGCTCATTTGATCTGTCTACCTTATTTAGTATAGTGTTCAACATTAGCCTAATGGAGCTTCTTGGTACATCCTCTAACTGTGTATCATGTCGAAGATTTGAACATAAAGATACGTAGCTTCTAATTGCTTGCATTGACATAAAGTATTACGCTAAAGTACACATCATTAATCCCATTTATAATTTATTTGGTTTATATAAAAAAAATTTCAAATTGCCTGCTCAACCTAATGTTGTATAAAATATTTATTTTATTTTATTTTGTTTGGGTTTTGGGTTCAACTTGCGACATTAAATCACTTAGTAAGTACATTGACTGTAAGCATAATTATTTGATTTTGATACATTTAATTAATTAAAATTTTTATTTTGATACATTTAATGTATTGATATATTTAATTTTGATACATTTAATAAATTGGAATTGATTTTCATTAGTTTCTTTTTAAAATTATTTTATTAAAATTTTTGTTAACAAAAAATAGTCAACACATTAAGTTTAATTATTTGAGTGTTGAATAAAAAAAAAAACTTTTTTTTATCATTTTACATTATAACTTAATGAAAATTACTTAATACACCAAAATATTATTTTTTTTCATTTATTGTTATTTATATGCCAGCGCATATATTGTTGTTTATATGTCCGCCGCAAAGCGCAAGCCATTTTGCTAGCTATACTATTGAAATTTCAAACAGAGAACTTTGAAGCAGACAGTTATTTTACAAGACCATGGACTAAATCCCATTTAAACCATGAAAATAGATTTCCTAAAAGAAATCACCCCCCCCCCCCAAAAAAAAAAAAGACTTAATTATCTAATGCAGAAGGAAAATAACAAAGGCCACGGTGAAATATTGAAAGAAATAGTGAAATAACATGCCAAGCATCGGTCCATGAGCATGAGGGAAATTGAGAGATCGTGGTAGATCAGTCAGATCATGCATGGTTTCATTACATGCTCATAGAAATAGGACTTTGTGGATCATTAAGAGCGGCAATAGCTGTTTCGATCTGCACCTTTAACTCATCTTTCTCCTTTTCATCTGCCTGCCAGACCCAGTTGAAGAGCAATTAATTAAAACATAATTAGCACCAGTAAACTAAATAAAACACAAGAAAACATAATTTATACTGTTGATTTTGATCCTCATCTTTTTCTCAATCTATTGACATTAATTTACAGAAATATTTGGAGGATATTGGTAAGTTGCTGGATTTTGATGTCCATTTTCAGACCTCATTTTTTGGACTACCAGCTGATTTACGAAGGCCCATCATGAGGTGTGCTTGGTAATTTTCTGTTGTTATTTTAGTTTAACTAAGAGAAAATAATTTTAGTTGTAAGAAAACATGCGTTGCTTATCAAAAGAAAAAAAAAGTCTTTTTCGTAATTTTTGAGGGGGAAAAAAGAATGATAACAAACTTAACTTTGACAAACAATAAAGGGGATTTTTGCACGATTGGAGCCAAAAAAAAAAAAGGAAAAAGTTTGAAATCGCCAAAAGAGGAACTTTATGGTATCCAGTTTATCAGATCCCTTGTTAAAAGGCAATATTTATCCTAACTATATATATATATATATATATATATATATATATATGTGTGTGTGTGTATGAAAATGATTTATTGATTGTGTGTGTTGACCCAGTTTCATCGGTGGCTTATGCAATATAGTAACGGAGTTCATCCCTCTTTCGCTAGTAATGGACATTTGACACTGATTGTTCTTGTCTTGTGCTGCGAATTTTAAGAGTAGGAGGCTTAAATTAACAACATTCTATAAGATTACTCAATTATCACATCTTGCTCAAAAATAAATAAATATAAATAAAGCATGCCTTCCGCATCCTAAGGTAATAAAAATTATCCAGAATGGCAATGGTGGACAACTACGTCTGATGATGTGACATTGACAACAACATAAAACTTCCTTTCTTTCCGCATATTTAAACCAGAGGAAAATTCAAATTGAAAAAGATTTCGGGTAAAAAAATAATGTTATTTAAATTTTTTATTTTTTTAAATATTTATATTTGATAAATATTTAAATATAAAAAAAATTACATATATTTGTATTTAAACTATTACGCCAAATTTAAGTAGTATAAAGGAAATAAATTGAGAGAAGTAGGGGTTAGAATACATCAGTTCTATGTTGAAAACGTAAAATTAAAAAAAGAAAAAAAAAAAAGACTCAAAAAGAGTTGGATGTTTGGAAGAGGCAATTATGCACGTTGCAAAAACATATTATTGTTCAAAGTTAAGACTTTAAATGTTTAGATCTGATGAACCCTCAATAATATAACTACACGATAAAAAATATATAAAATATAATATATAACTATATAAAAATTTATAAAATATTAATTATTAATATATTATATTTTATATAAAAATATAATAATTTAAATACAATGTCAAGTGATGATATGCATGACATAAGTAAAAGGAAGTTGGGTTTTTTAATTTTTTTACCTCAATCAGGAAAAAAAATTCATAAAGACCAAACTTGTGTAAAGGCAATTTAATTAGTAGATCAAGATGGTGACAGTGCCCAATAATGGTGGAAATTCATTTTTCGCGATTAAAAACACTGATGTTTGTATGTGCAGATTTTACGGGTTGGCGCGTATGACACACTTACCCATCCGAAGCTTTTATTACGTTTGTGACTTGAAGGGGAATAAAGAGCAGATAAAAAGAGACCGGAAAAATAAGTTTTTTATTAAAATAATATAAAAATTTTTAATTAATGATTTTAGGTGATTTTTAGGTTATTTATTAAATTAAGTTAATTTTGAAAAAA
>JBBYHL010436597.1:0-18511 GCA_038381835.1 Adansonia madagascariensis
TGTTATTATGCTAATTTACATATTCATATATTTATTTTTTTATGATTTTATTTTTGTATTTGAGTTGATGATATTTATGCATAGTTGTTTTTATGACTTTGTGTTGAGAAAATATTTAATGATAGTTTTTTTTTTACTTGGCTGAATTTAATACAAGTTTTGGTGATGATTTTAAGCTTACTTTTGTGTTGATTTTATGATTTTTAACCTATTTTATAAATATTAGAAATTTTAGGGATTAAATCATAAAATATGTAAACTTTTTTATGCTATTTTTGGTTTGGTCGAGAGCTTCATATGCTGTTAGAAAACTGATTTTGTGTGTTTTGGAACATGTTTTAGGTGATTTTAACATTTTAGGGGCCATTTTGCAATTTTAAAAAATTTAAGGGTTAAATTGTAAAATATGCGAAAATCGTGTTTTATAACCAAAAGTGCTTGGCCAAACCTTCATGTAGAATTTTTTTCATGATTTTTGGGTTAATTCTTCGCTGATTTGATGATTTTTTGGTGATGTTTTGTGATGTTATTTTTATGTAGTGTTCAAAATGCAAATTTAGAAAATTTAAGTGCTATTTTGCAAAATGTAGAAAAAATTTTGCTTTAAGGCCAAGGTGTTTGGCCGAATTCTTGCTGACATATTTGCTGTATTTTCCAAGTGTATTTTCATGTAATTTTATGATTTTTTTGGTTATTTCATCATGTAGGGACAAATGAAAATTTAGAAAAGTTTAGGGATTAGATAGTAAATTTTCATATTTAGGGGGCAAAACAGATATTTTACCAGTTTTAAAGATTCCTATTATTTCTATGGCCTTCCGTAGGGATATAAAAATTTTCAAAACTTTTTTTATTTGTTCAATCTTCCGAAAGATATGAAATGTAATTTTCAAAAATTTAGGGGCTTGATTGCAAATTTTGCATTTTAATCAAACTTAAACTTTTAGCTTTTCCATTTAGATTAAATTCATCTACTTTTCATCATTTTAGGTCATTTTAAGGTCCATTAGGATTATTAGGATACTTTCATGTCGAGGGTATATCTTAAGGGCATTTTGGTAATTTTGCTCATCAAGATGCTTTTATGCCAAAGGTGAATACTTTAGATTGGTTTAGCCTTCTAAGGTCATTGTAAGGTCCATTAGGGTTATCGAGATACTTTCATGTCGAGAGTATACCTTAGGGGCATTTTGGTAATTTTGCTTGTCAGAAAGCTTTTATGCCAAAGGTGAATATTTTAGATTGGTTTAGCCTTCTAAGGTTATTTTAAGGTCCATTATGGTTATCAGGATACTTTTATGTCGACGGTATACCCTAAGGGCATTTTGGTAATTTTGCTCACCAAGATGCTTTTACACCAAAGGTGAATATTTAAGATTGGATTAGTTTTCCAAGGTCATTTTAAGGTCCATTAGGGTTGCCAGGATACTTTCATATCAAAGGTATACCTTAGGGGCATTTTGATAATTTTGCTCACTAGGATGCTTTTACGCCAATGGTGAATATTTTAGGATTAGTTTAGCCTTCTAAAGTCATTTTAAGGTCCATTAGGGTTGCTGTGATACTTTCATGTCAAAGGTATACCCTAGGGGCATTTTGATATTTTTGCTTATCGGGACGTATTTACGCAAAAGGTAATATTTAGGATTGGATTAGTTTTCCAAGCTATTTTCATGTCCTTTAGGATTACCAGGATACTTTCACATCGAGGGTATACCTTAGGGGTATTTTGATAATTTTGCTAAAATCGAGTCCTAGTTAGTCACCGGGATGCTTTTATGGCAAAGATGTGCATTTAGGATAGGTTCAACCTTCCACAATCATTTTCATGTCTTTTAGGATTACCGAGATACTCTCACGTCGAAGGTTAGAGGCATTTTGGTAATTTCACTATAACTGAATCTTAGGTAGTTATCAAGGTGCTTTTATGCTAAAGATGTGCATTTAGCATAGTTTCAACCTTTCATAATCATTTTCATGTCATTTAGGGTTACTGGGATATTTTCATGTCGAAGGTATATCTTAAGGGCATTTTGGTAATTTTACGTTAGAACCAAGTCCTATGTGATTAGTAAGATACTTTCATGTCAAAAGTATACATTAAGAATAGGTTCATCATATCAAGTCATTTCTAGGTCATAAAGTCCGTATTTTTAATAATAAAATTATTTTTATAAATAAGGTAATATCTCCCAATTAAATTAATACGTAGGATTTCTACCAGAATATGTGAGAAATTTTACAGATTATTTTAATAGTGAGATACCCTTTTCAACTAGGAAGTTAGTATTTTTTTATTTAAAAAATAAAACATTCCGTATTTCGCATGGTTCTCCAGTGGGATACGATAGAGAATTCATGTCCACTTGGTTCCCCATGAGGGTATGAATAATTTTGTGATTTCAAAATGTAATAAAACCTGACTTTCCTCGAAATAATAAATTTGTTTAATAAAATATTACGATAATTATAATTAAATATCGAGTATTGAAACTGAATAAAAATCAAATTTATTTTAACACCTAATTAATAAGGTACTGATTGTTGGGCATCATGAGAAGGTCGATCCTTACTTGTGATTGTAATCGACTCCCGGACCCTTTCAAGCGATCTCTGGAATGAGCGTAGACCTCGGAGTTTGTTTTTATGTGTTTGGTAATCCTTAAAATATAAACTTCGGCAGGTGTCCAATCTCACCTAGCCAAAACAGATTAGTGGTGACTCCAAAAAAAATGGTCGTTTCGTAATGACTATTCAGAGAAGTTGGGTGAGCGATTCATCTCGACAACTCAGTCCCTAGGTACAAAAAATAAAGTATAATAATCATGATATAGGCCCCTAGAAATAAAAGGAAATAATTATATATAGATATTTATATAGAAACAATGGATACATTCACCATTTTAAGCCGGGCTGGTCAGGATTCATGTCAGGGCCACGTTGCGATAGCTTGGCGACTCCACTGGGGATAGCTAGAGAGTTAGGCCTAAAATTAATTACGTGTTAATTAAATTTTGATTAATTTGGTTCAACCAATATTTAACTATATTACCGATATTTTCAAAATAAATTTTTTTCATTGTATTTTTGACTTATAAATTTCAGTATATATTCTTCATATTTTTTACTAACCTTTTTGTTTCTGTTGCAACATTATTTTTTAGGGGAATTTAGGATAGGATTTTTACTATTTTGAAAGTGTTAAGTCATAAAAGGTAAGTTGTTCCCCTGCAAACATTGTGCAGATGCATATATATTTGATTCTCTTCCACATATACGGAAGGGGCATGGTACCCAATATTTTAGGAGGGGGTGAAGTAGCTCTAGCTTCTGAGGTATTAGCCTCTGTCTAGGCTAGTGAAAAGCCTACCGGGTGTAAATTCCTACACCTACCCGAGGTGTTAGCCTCGTTATGGTCATGGAGGATACTACCACTTGAATTGAACCCCTTCCGACATAAACCCGGGATGGGTAAGGATTAGGGTACCTTGTCAGCTCTTTTCGAACTTGGGGAACAATTCAAGAACCTATTTAGATGTCTAACCCAAACCTCATATAATGAGCTATAAGAGACTCACCTAATTAAAGCAATACCTGGTTCTAGAGGATACCAAATTAGGTACACATGGGGGAACGCTTCTAACCCTTTATTGTTATGATTTGAGTTTCTTCATATTGTTAATTGTATGTTGTGTTATTATGATATATTTTACTTTTATTAATTTGTTTTATTATGAAAAAGTTTTTTTTTATTTTTGGCATCACATTTATATATATATCCTATGGAAACTTGTAAATTCATTCATGCACCTATAAAGCTCACATTCTTATATGTTCATGCATTCATAATTTCCATGATGTATTAATTTGTTTCAATTATTGTATTTCAAGAATCAAGAGATGGGTGCTAATTCAAAGGCAAATGTCAATATATTCACGTTCATCTAAGAAGAGTTCAACCATAAAGTCCATGGAGTGGAAAATCTGCTTAATAGCTAATAAAAATGGTTGAGGGTTTACATGAAAGAAAAAAGATCACATATTAGAAGTATTAGAATACAAGGGAAATCAAATGATTGTGAAGAAAACCTTTTGGGCTACTTCCTAGATTTTGTGAATATAAGGTTAAAAAAATGAATGATTAGGATTCTCAAAAACCCCTTAGAAGCATAACA
Organism: Adansonia madagascariensis; assembly: GCA_038381835.1. Classification (NCBI taxonomy): domain Eukaryota; kingdom Viridiplantae; phylum Streptophyta; class Magnoliopsida; order Malvales; family Malvaceae; genus Adansonia; species Adansonia madagascariensis. Next base: position 4,176 of record JBBYHL010436597.1, read on the forward strand.
TGGTTAGGAAAATGTAATATTTGCAAGAGTAATTCTTTTTGTTACTTTGCCTTTGAATTTTGTAAATATGACTGCATATGACCATAATCAGTGGATAAGGTAGAGAATTTTGGTAAGTGGCACAATGCTGTTGAGTCATGACTCAAATTCCTCGGATTCCTGCTTCTACAATAATCTTTATGTCTATTGAATCATGTCTCATTCACTCATTTATGTATTTGTTCATTCATACATTTTTTTTCATTTATTGACATACATAAATGGATAATCAAAAAGATAAATGTTGACAAGATACATGTACTCATGCATACTGATTTAAGTTCCTTTTTTATTTTTTTCAAGATGAAGAAACATGAATCATGAAAAGGAAGACATCACAACTGCAAGCTCGACGAAGTTTCTCAGACCAAGTAAGTCCATTTGCACCAAACAAAGTATTATTTATACTTTTGCTGGGGATTCGGGGAAGTACAAGCTTAAAGATAATTCTTTAATATTTAAGATATAAAGTCAGTGGACACTAATATTGGTTTCCTTTCATAAGGGGTAGATGTAATAATCGTTGCATAAAAACAGAATTAGGGTTCTTGACTTTAACAAGAATGAAAGGTCTTACAAAAGCAAAACCATAACTAAAAAATTATTATTATTACAAATAGTCTCGTACCATAACAACACTTCTGTCGAGGATCCGGGAAGTGCAAGCTGAAAGGCAACCTCTTTATGGTGTTCAGTATATGAAAGTCGATCCCATAATACACATTCATGCTAACCAAGGGGTGATAGGTAGCATATGTAGGATGAAAAAGTAATTCTATCATAGCCGATAGAACCCTAAGAAGTCGAGAAAACAAGGAAATCTATTCAGACGGTGTCCTCAACCCCAGCCTTTCATTGTTCAGCAACCTCAACAAAATTAGATGATCTTTACCATTCCCACAAAACTTGGAAAACTCCCTACCCAAGGTGGTATAATTCAAGTGTCTGGTTGCAACACTTTTTGTCTAAGGATTCCATCAACCAATGCATGTTGTTCAATGTGAAGATAATTCAGAGTATCAGCATGGTCGATAGGAGATCATAGGCTACTATAAATTCCAACTTGAATTACTTGGATGATGCTTTGCCATGCAACGAGCTTTTGGATTCATCTTTTCTGCTAAAGAATCTACTAAAAAAAATCCAGTCTCATATAATGGTTGTGCTTATGGTATGATTGAGATGACAAGAAATAATCACTCATCTTATGGAATTTTTAAGCCTAAGAACTTAGAGTTAGATACACCTTTTGATGTTCCACTAGCTGATTTACAACTCGGTCCTCAGGGATGTCAATTTGGTAAAATTTTGAAATTAAAGGACTTTTATCAACAATAACCGATCTAAAGGTCGTCGACCTTTTGGGAGTATGCCAATTAGGGGCAATTTCTATCTTGACTTCAAAATTTTGTACATTTCTTATGAAATGAATTTTGATTTGTAAATAGTATGCATACTTCACTAACCATGAATTTTGTTCATAATGATTTCCAATATTTAGGATAATGAGAACATTTTGGAAAATTTTTCTTTGGTAGGTGATCAGCATTAGTTTGAGCTCTCTTAGAAAAGTCCTTCACTTCTACATATATAATTCTCCTAAACATTCAGTTATAGACCTTTCATCACTATAGACTTTCTACACCCAAATGTTCTTTTCTATGAATTCCTTGACGGTCGAACAAATAGGTTATGCTCCTAAAAGATTCAAATATCGATAGTTTGACATGTGTTAAAGTAAATTCGAGATTTTCCTTATTTTGATAATTTTTTGCCACAATTTTCATGACACTCTTCCAAGTCCTCAATTCAGGAAGAATAGAGTAAACATAAGCCAAAATCCCTTTTTTCTTTTGAACAAAACCTTTTCAAACCCATTTTTGATACATAAGATATGAGATCCGAGTTCTTTTCTAAGCCAATGTGATTTTCTTTCTTAGAGGCTCAACCAGTCATTGGTGGCTATGAAGCCAATCATATTGAAAGGCATATCTTAAACTTTTATTGAGTGCAACATCATATTGAAGTATTCAAATAGATTTTAAAAAAAATAACCTTTTTCCCTAGCGAAATGCTTGACCAATTCAAATGGCTATGTTTGAAATGAAAAATAGGCTTCTTTCTCTATCTTTTCTTAAATATAGAAAATTATTCCCTCTGCAGTCCCCTTTGAGCCTGATAGTTTATTTTCTTTGTCTAAACCCTAATCAAGGATCACCCTCTACACTGAGGGACAAGTGAAGCAAAGCTTCAAGATTAGAAGGGGCAAATTCCATTATAAAGTTAAAAGAAGAACAAATCAAACTTCATGAAGTAAATTTTGAAGAAAGAAGAAAGTTTGAATTTCAAGTTCAAATATTCGAAGTGAAGAATGAAGAAATTTTAAGTTTTTCAAAATAAAGAACGATGAAAGCTTTGAAGAAAAAAAAGAGAGAAATGAAGAAAATAAAGAAAACAAAAGTTGCTGAAGAAAAAAATTTTGTTCATTTTGAAAGACATGTCGAAATCAACTCTTTCTGAAAAGAACTGATCCTTGATTCAAATACCTTAAACACTTATTTGGGCATATTTATCCTTTTCTTTCTAAACCATGAACCATGGCCTACATTACATAATTAACAAAGTCCATTTTGATTAGACATAGCTATCTAGGCTGTCGGGCTGTTCCTAGGAAGCTCTCTAAAATTTCATCTTTTTGAATGATTTTTGAGTCTTTAATAATATGATTGGGCAGGCTTAAAGGCCTAAGAATTGTTCCTAAATCAACAAAGATAGTCACCAATTAGAGAGAACCCATCATTCTAATTCAGAAATGACCTCAAACCTTTAAAAATTTCATGACCTCAACAAAAGCCTGAGTCAAATGCCCTGACATTGATTCCTTTCCAAATAACCTTTTAGAACTTTATACCTAACCTCGAGAATTGATGCTTACCAAAAGCCTTTCAAATCAATCCTTTGAGTCTTGGTGTTTACTAGCATTAGTTTAACACCTGTCAGGCTATTGTATTTGAAGATTAGAAGAATGTTATAACTTGATAGTTTGTCTTTCAAGGAATTCTTTAAATGAACATCCATCTAAATTTGGTCTTGGTTGTCATATTTCTTCAAGATAAATTTTAATAGTGTCACCCATTTATGCCTCTAAATTCATTTCTTCATCTTATTCAAAAAAGTCCTGAATAGGGATTATCCATTACAACAAAATTTTAACATCACGATAAAGATAACATATCCATTATCCTTGATATTGGAAAATCCATGGTTAAAATTGTTTTAAAAAGTTTCATAGATTTTGATCATTTTTTCCCAAGGATAGCGTGAGAAGGTGGTCTCATTCCATAAATCCTAGAATTTTGATAAAATATGATGCTTTTCATGATTTTATAGAAGTAAGCAAATATGCCTTGAGTAGATATTTATCCAATTGTATGAGTTGTATCATCAAATCAATGAACACTAATTTAATATTTAATATTTGATGACTTTTCAGGAAAAATTGAATGATTCTCTAAAGAATTCTATCACCTTCTCATGCGATCCTATGGTAAGGTAGGTAAAAAAGGCTTTGAAGAAACTTTGATGGTAATATTCAAAGCATTCAAAAGTTTTCATCAAGGAATATGTTTTTAAAGCTTTGATGGTGATATTCAGAGCATCCAAAAATATGTTTTCAGTACCCTGATGATGATATTCGAAGCATTTAAAAGAGTTTTTATCACCCTTTCATGCAATCCTATGGCAAGGTAGGTAGAGTAGGATTTAAGTCAGTTAAGTGCTTCATCTTAATAATTTATTAAGTCTCAAATGGTACACCAACCCCTATATTTGTTGACTTATCAGCTTTGTCCTAGTCAATTTTTTCTCCCTGTTGACTTGTCGGCTTTGTCCCGATAGCTCTTTTATCTCTATTGACTTATCAGTTTTATCCCAATCAACCTTTTTATCCCTGTTGACTTGTTAGCTTTGTCTTAGTCAACTCTTCTATCCCTATTGACTTGTCGGCATTATCCCGGTTACCCTTTTATCCCTATTGACTTGTCGACTTTATCCTGGTCAACCTTTTTCTCCTTGTTGACTTACCGACTCTATCTAAGTCAACCCTTTTATCCTTGTTGACTTATTAGCTTTTTCCCAATCAATCCTTCTATCCCTATTGACTTGTCGGCTTTGTCCCGGTCGCCCTTTTATCCCTATTGACTTGTCGACTTTGTCTTGGTTGACCTTTTCTCCCTGTTGACTTGTCAGCTCTATCCTAGTCAACCTTTTTATCGCTGTTGACTTGTTAGCTTTGTTCCCGTCAACCTTTCTATCCCTATTGACTTGTCGGCTTTATCCTAGTCAACTTTTTCTCTCTGTTGACTTGTCAACTTTATCCCAGTCAACCTTTTATCTCTGTTGACTTGTCAGATTTATCCCAGTCAAGCTTTTATCCCTATTGACTTGTTGACTTTGTCTCAGTCAACCCTTTTTTCCCTGTTGACTTGTCAATTTTTTCTCGTCAACCCTTTTACTTATTGATTTGTTAGTTTTATCCAGGTCAACTCTTTATCTTTGTTAACTTTGTCAGTTTTATCTGAGTCAATATTTTATCTTTGTTGACTTGTTGGTTTTGTGTCGATCAACCCTTTATCTTTGTTGACTTTGACGGTTTTATCTCGACCAACCTTTTATCTATGTTGACTTGTTGGTTTCGTCTCGGTCAACCCTTTTATTTGTTGACTTGTTGATTTTGTCCCAGTCAACCTCTTACCTATGTTGACTTGTCGATTTTGTGCTGGTCAATCTCTTACCGATGTTGACTTATCGATTTCATCTCGGCCAACCCTTTTTATTTGTTGACTTATAGATTTTGCCTCGGTAATTTCTTACTAATGTTAACTTATCAATTTTATCTTGGTTAACCCTTTTTATTTGTTGACTTATAGATTTTGCCTCGATCAATTACTTATCGATGTTGACTTGTCGATTTTGTCTCGGTTAACCCCTTTTATTTGTTGACTTATAGATTTTGCCCCAATCAACCCTTTACCCTTGTTGACTTGTAAGTTTTGCATTGGTCAACCCTTTTACTTTTATTGACTTATATGGTTTCATCCCAATCAACCTCTCTCGTTTGTTGACTAGCACGATTTTGTCCTAGTTAACTCTTTATGACTTAGGTCTCGCCCTAGTCATTATTTAATTTAAGATTTCTCTTTAGGGCTAATTAGCTTTTATTTTCGTTTTTAGCTTACTTTATTTTTCAAAGCTTAACGACCCGAACAAGATTATTTCTATTTGGTTTTTGCCATATTCCTGATTCTCAGCAACGCTCAAAGAAGGGCAGCTGTAGATACTTAATTTCATCCGGATTTCTTTTTTAATAATCCTGAACATTCGAAACCGAGAACTTAATGTCCATTCTCATTGGGAACGATCCTTTTCAGATGAACAAGACATTTTCAAGACCTTTTTAGTTATAATTTAAATAGTCATAAGTTCATGTAACAAAAAAGTCGTATGTTGATCTTTAATTTCATATATATAAAATGAATATTTAAGAGAAAAATTATTTTTTAATAATTTCTTTTCAAATTTTGAAAATATATTCTTGTGGATGATAACATAGTCAAATTTCTCATTTTTAGGAATTTCTTGAGAATTTTTCATTAAATTTGAAAAATTGACCTTCGTATATTTTTACCAATACCTGATGATATTTATGCTGATATGTACTCTAAAAAATTAGAAATATTCAATGAAAAATTCGTGTTGGCATTTTATACCACAAGGTGTCAAGTTGCTCATTTTTGTAATTAATTTTAAATTTTTTTCACAGTATCGCGAATATTTTACTCATGAAATTTTTTTGATAAAATTATTTCGAATTTTGAATTTTGGATTTTCTTCTTTATCATTTTATAAATTAATATTTTGAATAATATGTTTTATTTAATACATTTTATAAAATTTTAATGTATTTTGTTGAAATTTTCTCGGTTCTAGAATATAAACTTTTTGTTATCTATAAAATTTTTGGTGTAATTTTCTTGAGTTTTGAATTTTAAAATTCTTTAAATATTCACATTCAACTACCATTAAATTAGTTTTTCAAAATTCATTTACTTGTGATGAATTTTGAAATTTTTCCCGTTTCAAAAATATGGAGTTTTCTACTCCATGAATATTTTTGGAAAGATTTTTCTAAATTTATATATATATTTTTTAAATTCCTCAAATATTATTATTTAATTCTTATTAAATCAGTTTAGAAATATTCCTTTTATTTTATCAGTTCTGCATTGTTCTTTTGAAATTATTTTGTTTCTGAAATACAAAGTTTTCTAGTTCGCAATTTTTTGGAAAGATTTTTCTTAGTTTATAATTCTTAAAATTCATTAAATATTATTTTTTAATCTATAGTAAATCATTTTGAAAAATTCAATTTATTTTGTGAGTTTTAAAATTTTTTCTATTACCAAGATACGGACTTTATACTTCGTACATTTTTTTTAGTGAGATTTTTTCAAGTTTTTAATTTTTAAATTTCTTTAAATATTATTATTTAATTCATTTGGAATTAGTTTTGAAAATTTTAATTTATTTTATGAGTTTTAAAATTTTTTTGTTATCGAGATATAGAGTTTTCTACCCCTAAATTTTTTCGGTATGATTTTTCTGAGTTTATAATTTTTAAAATTCTTTAAATATTATTATTTAATTCATATTAAATCAGTTTTGAAAAATTTAATTTATTTTATGAGTTTTATAATTTTTTTCTTCTTATTACCAGGATACGGGTTTTACACTCAGTAAAATTCCTCAGTAGGATTTTTTTTAAGTTTATAATTTTTAAAATTCTTTAAATATTGTAGTTTAGCTCACATTAAATCAGTTTTTCAAAATGCAATTGATTTTATGAATTTTGCATTTTTTTTACATATAACAAATTTTATCGATAAATGTTTTTTCTCGTAAAATTTAAAAGTTTGCTATTTCAATGTTTTCCTCGTATATAAAAATATTTTTATTATTAAATTGAATTAAATTGATTATATGAAATTTTATTTTAAAAAACATAATTTTTAATTTTTTTAATTTAGTTCTTATAGTTAATTTTTACGGTATAATTTTACATATTATATACAAATATCACTCAAAATATCTATAGAAATCAATGATATCATGCATGAAATAACAAGAAGACAAGAGTTATAAATTTAAATCTAATCAATTTGTCAAAAATCAAATCATATCTCAAACAAATCAAATGAAAAATGAAAAAAATCAAGAAATTATTACATGTTGTAGACACCTCATTTTGTCTAAACCAGTTCTTGGGATCTTAGGAGTTAGGTAAAAGGTGACAAAATAAAAAAAAATAGAAACAAAGCTAGGGGACGATACTACGTGAAATGTATCGATGAATGCAGGCCATTTTGGCTACTTCGAGCCACCTTTCAGCTTTCTTATTACTCATTCAAAATCTGATTTAAACATATTTTTGCACCAATGAACTATCATAACATTGCAAACTAACTATGGGTTCATTAATAGATTCTAACAAATTTTTGCAATCCAAATAATTAATGACAAAGGTCACTTTCATAAAATATATGGGCGTAAGAGGGTGGCAGGCATATCTCCAGCTTCCAGGCTTTCACAGCCTTTCTGCCCCCTTGATCAGCTTGGCAGAACCAATAAAAAGGAAGTCAACTGAACATGGCAGTTGAAGATATGCCCTGCCACAGAAGAAAAATTAATGAGGCCCTTTGCATTGTCTTCTAAAAAGGAGGGGCTGAACCAAAAGAATAAGATCTTAGAGGAAGCTACCTCAGGGAGAAAAAAAACTCTCCCAACTATCAAAACAGGCCTCCCACCAAAAAAAATCCCAAAGCCATTCCTAAAAACTCTACAACCATTCTCAGCCTCAAAAGCACTTCTGAAAACACTATTTCATTGACCTTCATACTCCATTCGCGTAGCTACCCCAAACCATCACTAGAAAACCTTCAAAAATCCAACTTTCCACGCATTTTGATCCTTAAAAAGCCTCACCATCAACCATACCACTAAGAGGATACTTCTTTTTATCCTTTTCTTGCTAAATAATAGCAAAGAGAAAGAAAAAATTAAGCCTACAGCCACTGCTCTGAAAAAAAAGAAGTTCAAGCTTTTGGTATATCTTCTCTACCTTGATCTTTATATTTTCTATTTTGTCATTAACATCATCTTAGTAAAACTTTTTTATGCTTTCATGGCCACCCTAGGACTCCCATGCATTTTTGTGGCTTTGATTATGGTAGTTTAGGATCTTGATATTTTTCTTGGTGTTTACATGCTGTCCTTTTACATTTTCATCACCATAACAGTCTATATCCATATGACATTGCCATGTTCCTTCCATATTCACATCTGCATCTCATATAAAGCATGCATCTTAACATGTCATAAGTATGCCCATACATTTCCTAGCAGCTTAATAGGTTCCATTCAATAAAAATGCTTTTTTTTAGCATGTTCATCCTAAGTATGGCATGCATCTACCTATCATCTCCATGCATTCTTTTTTGTGCGTACATGTTCTCCATGTTCTATATCATGTTTGTTGCACTTTGCTTCTGTTGAGAGGTTTGTTTGAATGCTAGAAAACCCAATTTCAAAGAGTACCCCCCCAAGTTAAGCACATGCTATCTCCCACACATGGACAATAACATGAGCTTAAGATTTCTATGAAGTTGGCTTTTCAACCTTGGGGACAAAGCAAGTTTCAGATCTGGATTCATGGAAGAATGAGTATAAGAATACTGGTTTTCAAAAAATGAAATGAAGTCTTTAGGTGGAAAAAAGTGAATCCTTGGTCCTTAGCCAAACACCCTCATAATGGCATGGTCAACGGGTTGTTCCATCGTCCCAAACTACTCCGGGATTGTGGAATGAGCTTGTGATACCCATGTCATCCCCTCATCTCGGTTATAGATGTTCGAATGTCCATGGTCCGAGCTCAACCCAATGAAAAACCAAAAATACCGAACACCTCCCCCGCTTTGTTCTGGCAGCATAATGGTCTGGCATTGAAAAATTATTTAAAAATAAAAAATGATTTATCTGGAATGTATTGGTATTTTTTCCTTGAGGGGTTTCGAATTACCTTCCCAAGGATATCTCATTTACCTTCAGATCATCTCAGATGAAATAGTTATGATTTTTCGAATCTTCATTGTCCGAAACCCCTGGATCCAGCGAGCAATCTACTGTTCGGGCTGTTTCAGCCTAACAAACAACATTTGAATCCTTTGAATATTTATCCCATAGAATTCATGAAATTCCCTTTTCGAAAAGGTATTATTCACATTTTAACAATTCCAGATGAATTCGAAATGATTTTTTCAAAGTCTATCATACCTTTACCCTATACATGTTGCCAGTGTTGAGTCAAGTTGAAATTCAAAAATTAATTCCACCTAGAAAATGATTTTTTTGGATTTTTGGAATATTTTTACATTAATGCTCATCGAGTTACGTTTCCAACGGTACCTCATTTACTCCCCAAAACCTCCGGATGAGCTTAAAATAAATTGAGAAAGAGAAACAATGCAATGCTGTCCTCTGTTTCTAACCCAATTTTTGAACGCTCTTATTGAGGCGTTCGAGCACCTCATGATCTACTTGGCTCATTCCCATTACCTAAACCCCACTTAGACTCAGACCAAGGCTAAACAAAAAAGGAACATTTTAGCCAAACCTTTGGCTCACAATTTTCAAAGCTCCCCTTATCCAAAAAAAATGACCATTTCCTAATGACATCAAAAATTTCCTTTTTCGGGGATACTCCAACCCCATTACTCCAAGGAGATACTCCAACCCCGCTTTTACCTAAAAATGACATCGAATTTTCATTTCTGAGGATACTCTAACCCCATTACTCTGAGGGAATACTCTAACCCTACTTTTACCTCCAAATTACATCAAATTTTCATTTTCGGGGATACTCCAACCCCATTACTCTGAATGGATACTGCAACCCTGCTTTTACCTCAAATCCAATATCAAGCTTCCATTTTTAGGGATACTCTAACCCCACTCTTTGGAGGAGATACTCCAACCCTGCTCTTCATATTCCTTATAAAATCCAAGCTTTTCTCCCTCTCGAGTCATCGAAACCTTTTTCTCCTCAAATTTCCATCGAATCAGACTAAGTCTCAACATTGTCATTTTGATTATTCGTTAATAATCGAAGACAACTATGAGATACATTTTGATCATCCCTCTTGTTTTTGTATTTTATGTGTTTATTTTTGTGTGGATTTATTTGTTGTTTTCTTTCCTATCTTACTAATATGTTTCCTCTTATAGGGACCTCGAGCATTCATGCTTTAAAAAACATTTTCAATATCACAGACAATATCTCGTGTTGGAATCTCTTCTGTGCTAGATCATTTTCATAAAAAACCCATATGTTTCTCACCTCTCTGAGGCGCATAGGTGATAAAATTTTTATTAAAATTGGGACTCATATCTTTACAAAATTTCATGCATTAGAGGAAATTATATTTAAATAATGATAAAAATGGAACTGAGGAAACCGAGATTCAAGTAAGATATAGTTAGATGGTACCGATTTTTAAGCGTTGTGGGGGTGCTAATCCTTCCCCACATGTAACCAACTCCCGAACCCAAAACAATGAATCTCTGGTATTATTTTCAATAGGCATCCGATCATGCCTAACTTAAAATGATCGGTGGCGACTCCAAGTTTATGGCCACTTTGTGGTGGCCATCCAAGACTAGTAGGATGAGAGATTCATCCAACGGTCTTTTACTCTTTCATGTCGAATATCAAAATATTTTTAAGTCGAGTGTGCTTTGGCCCTTCGAACTATCCAAAGTTTGTAAAGGCGGGGCATGTGGAACATCGATAGCTTGGTGACTCCACTAGGGACAAACTTAGAGAGTTAGGCTTATGACTAGCTGTGTCTTGCTTGGTCCTTGGTTCTTCAATTTCCATAATTATTTAGATATAATTCCTTCTTTTTTTTGCCTTCTAATCTTTTACTCTTTATGCCTTTATTTTGTGATTCTTTTTAGGGATCACATTCTTTTCGAATAAATATTGATTTGAATAAGTATGGTAATATGGAGTAGAATGAAAAGGTTTGATAGTTTTCCTGACACACACCATGCACTTACATTTTGCAATAGATTCCCACCAAACACCATAGTGAGGCTAGAATCCTAATTATTAGGAGAAAGTAAGCCATTCGCCTTCGTGATAACCCTCCACATAGGCATGGCAATACCTTTCAGGATGTAAATTACCTATGTCTCTTGTGAGTAACCTTCCATATTTACATAGGGAAATACATCCACTAGGTCAAACTTATTTTGCCAAACCTATGATGGGCCCAGGATCGAGGTGCCTCGACTGTCCTTACCAGATGGAGGAGTGATTTAAATACCTATTGCCATCTACTTAAACTCATATAGTGAGCCCTATGAGCTAAATCATGTCAAACCATATCGGAATGCTGATAGAATAACCCAAAGAATAGGGTCACTCGGGGAAACACTTCTTACCTTTACTTCTATATACCATATTATACAAGCAACGATAGGTGAATATCGTCGCTCACTTTTGTCATGTTTATTTTTTGGTCATTTCTTTAGGGTATGCTATAATGTTCTATGGCTTACCCTTTCTTAGCAAGTCGGTGATGACGAGTGAATGTTCACACTTATGATGCCAAAAGTTCATAATCTAACCAAAATAAGTCACCATGCTAATGACTTAACACAAATATTGATGAATGAACGTCACCGCTTGTTTGGTCAGGCCTGTCTTTACGTGGTATTGTATCACCACATGTAAAGGTAATCTTAGCGTAGATACGCTGTGATGCTGTCCGATTGTTATTCTCGCCCCTATGCATCATATCGTCTATTATTGGGGCAAACTTCTACGTGGCATTTTCATTTTGTTGCTTTTGTTCTTTTGTGCTCTTATTTCTTTGCATAGATGCTAACTTATCATCTCTTTTTGTTCTCTTTTGCATGCATGCATCATTTCATTATTATTATTGCCATGGGACAATTGGCCAACGGTGCAGTGTTCACTAAGGGGTGTCTGTCATGGAGCAATAGCCCGTCTCTGAGTTGAAATCTTGTGAAGAAGTTCGAGCCTAGTTTGAGCGATGGTAACATGAAAATAGGGATGTCCTAAAACTCGAGTTTATCTTGACAGCACATGAAAAGATCAAAATAGGGTATTATCAGAATAACTGGCAAGATCTGAAATATATATGGATCAGTTGGGATAGTACCAAGAAGGAATCATTCATGAAGAGATACGGGGACATTTCCCTTTTACTTTAGGTCCATTTAAATGTTAATCTGCTGCAGGCCACCTCCCAAATTTGGAACCCCACATATTGATGCTTTACGTTCAACCATGGGGATTTGACCCCCACTGTAGAGGAATATACCTCATTGCTCAACATTGAGAAGGCTAAGACTGATAGAATATATTGCAAGGCATTGAACCCTCTAACTTTTAAGAAAAGATTAGCCCAGATTCTCAGTGCACCCAAGGCATGGATTGAGGGTCACATCAAGAAGAAGGGAAACAGTAAGTGCATTTCATAGGCTAGTTTGAAATAGGTAATGGCAAATACCGTCAACGTTCAAAAAATGCAAGATATATTTACTTTGGCGATATATGGCCTAGTGAAGATATAGTTTATGTCAAAGCAGTGGTGATGAATCTCGTTTCTCGACTATGTTTCAACATTAACTTGTACCTGTTATCATCGCTAAAACCATTTGAGCCTTTAATTTTTGCAAGAAAACCAGGAAAGGACATTTCATTGGTTGTGAACCTATGCTTCACCTATGGCTTGTTAGCCACTTTTGCCCCAAAAAAAAAAAGAAAAGGCTATACAATTTCTTCCCTGACTTCAATCTTATCTTCAAAATCCTCAAGAAAGAATGGCTTCATAAAAAGTCTGAGGAACAATGAATCCAGAAACTTCAGAATCTTAACGGGGATAAAGTGGCATAGAAGGCTGCTTGGTTCTCGCCATAAACCATCATATATAGATGTGGGGATTACAATTGTGAGCCACTCATTGGATTATGGGGAAGTACCAGCTATGCACCTATTCTGGTCCTTCGATAATTTTTGTGTCAGCAATTTGTCCTCTTTGTTCAAGACCTAAAGGCATGCGACCTTGAATATGGTGAGCCGGATGGATTATAAGTCAAAAATTTAGTTAGCCTTCCATGCTTAAAGACAAACTCATTACATGGAAAGACACTGGAGAGGAAGCAGTGTGACCCTGGGTTATAATGAATGGAAGATACGTCGCGTAAATTATACCTTGCCTCCGTCCACTGTTGTATCTGTAAATGAAAAATTCCTTTTTGAAATCGAACTGCTTAGACGAGAATTTGAACAAGAAAAGACAACCCTTACTAAGGAAATTGCCTACCTAAAGGAGGAAAATAGTTAATTGGAGATGGACTTTTATTTGCGTGAAGGTGAGGTAAAATGAGCTGATAAGCAGAATAATTATCTCAAAGAAGATCTCGAGAGTCTAAGGAAAGACGATGTGGCTATCAGTAAAGCGAACAAATCACGACACTGAGGCAAGTCTTTAATCGAGTGGATAATAAAAATTACCACCCTAAAAAAAGAACTACATCAATGGAAAGAAATGGTTAAAGATAGTAAAGAAAAGCTTATTAAAGCTCGAGCCCTCGCATCAACTTATCAAAGGAGAAATGTATGGTTAGAAGCTCGAGTTCAAGATTTGGGAGCAAATCAGGTTGAGAACGAGACATTAACAGTGAGGGTTCAAAGCTTAGAGCAATCCTTAAAAGTGCTCCAAAACCATTTGGATGAATTAGTACAGGCCTTTGAACAGCGGGAGTAAGAATGGCAACAAATAGTTGATCAGGCACGCCAAAATTATCAGACTCATCATCACCATTTCACTGAACAAATTCATGTAGCTCAGTTGTAGGCTGAATATATGATCGACGTGGCTTGATCTCTAGCATGTGGCATCTTACCTACTAGAGCTCACGAATAAGAACTGCTATATTTTTTAGAACATGTGATGAAACAATGTAATCATCCCAGACATTTTTGAATGTAATCATATGTATTCAAGACTTTGGTTGTTTTAATGAAAGATGCTATTAGTGGAGCTGTTTCCTAATCCAATTGTCCGTTTTGCATTTGCATCAATAACAATTATTCTTTTTCTGCTTCGCATCAATAACATAATTCTTTTTCTGCTTCATGAATTCATATC
>JBBYHL010436608.1:0-18507 GCA_038381835.1 Adansonia madagascariensis
TAAAAAGCTACTTCCTTTTATCCTTTTCTTGCTAAATAATAGCAAGGAGAAGGAAGAAATTAAGCCTACAGCCACTACTTCAAGAAAAAGGGAAGTTTAAGTTTTTTTTGGTATATCCTATCTATCTTGATCTTCATAGTTTCTGTTTTGTCATTAACATCATCTTAGTAAACCCTTTTTATGCTTTTTTGGCCACCTTAGGACTCCCATACATTTTTGTGGCTTTGGTTGTGGTAGATTAGGATCTTGATGTTTTTCTTGGTGACTTTATGTTGTTTGGTTAACTAAGCATGCTCCTTTGCATTTTCATCACCATAACAGTCTCTGTCCATGTACTTCTTGTCATGTTCCTTCCATATTCATGTCTTCATCTCATGTTTAAAATATGCATCTTAAAATGACATAAGTATGCTCATGCATTTCCTAGAAGCCTATCCATGAAATAAAAATGCCTTTTTAACAAACTCTTTCTAAACATGTTCATCCTAAGTATGTTTAGGCATCTATCTATCATCTCCATGCATTTTTTGTTATCTTTTCTATGAAAAATGTCATCTTTTCTCATGCATATATGTCCTCCATATTCAACATCATTTTGTGGTACTTTGCTTATGATGAGATGCATGCCTGAGTGCTAGAAAACCCAATTTCAAAAATATCCTTAAGTTAAGCACATGCTATCTCCCATACATGGAGAATAACATGGGCTTAAGATTTTTATGAACTTGTTTTTTTCAACCTAGGGGGCAAAGCAAGTATTCAGTTTTGGATTCATGGAAGAATGAGTATAAGAGTACTAGTTTTTCAAAAATGAAATGAAGTCATTTAGTTGAAAAATGTGAACCCTTGGTCCTAAGCCAACCACCCTCATAGTGGCATGGTCAACGGGCTATTCTATCATCCCAAACTACTCTAAGATTATGGAATGAGCTTATGACACCCATGCCAATCTCTTATCTTGGTTACGGATGTTCGAACGTCCATGGCCCGAGCTCAACCCAAAGAAAAACCAAAATACCAAACACCTCTCCTATTTTGTTCTAGCAGCATAATAGCCTAGTCTTGAAAAATTATTAAAAAAATCAAAAATGATTTATCCAGAATGTCTCAGTATTTTTCCCTTAAGGGTTTCGAATTACCTTTCCAACAATGTCTTATTTACCGTCAGA
Source organism: Adansonia madagascariensis (assembly GCA_038381835.1). Lineage (NCBI taxonomy): Eukaryota > Viridiplantae > Streptophyta > Magnoliopsida > Malvales > Malvaceae > Adansonia > Adansonia madagascariensis. The sequence goes on from JBBYHL010436608.1 coordinate 1,170, forward strand.
TCTTCTCAGATTAAATAGTTATGATTTTTCAAATCTTCACTGTCTACAACCCCTAGATCTAACTGGCAATTTATCATTTGGGCTTTTTCATCCTAGCAAACAACATTTTTGAATCCCTTGAATATTTTTCCCATGGAGTTCATGAAATTCCCTTTTTGGAAAAGTATTATTTGCATTTTAACAATTCTGGATGAATCCGAATTGATTTTTCAAAGTCCATCATAGCTTTACCTCGTACATGCTACCAATGTCAAGGCAGGTTGAAATTCAAAAACTAATTCTGCCTAGAAAGTGATTTTCTAGGATTTTTGAAATATTTTTACATTAATCCTTATCGAGTTACCTTTCCAACGAAATCTCATTTACCCCCCGAGAGCTTCAGATAAGCTTGAAATAAATTCTGAAAGAGAAGTGGCATGATGTTGTCCTCAGTTTCTAACTTGATTTCTAAAATTTTTTTGTTGAGGCATTCGAATGCCTCATGATCTACTCTGTTCATTCTCATAACCTAAACCTTTTAGGCTCAGACCAAGGCTAAACAAAAAAAAGGAACATTTTAGCCAAACCTTCAGCTCTTGATTTTTAAAGTTCTCTATTTTCAAGAATATGACTCACTTCTTTTAACGTCGAAGATTTTTATATTCGAGGATACTCCAACCCCACTTCTCTGAAGGGATACTCCAACCCCGCTTTTACCTTAAAATGATATCAAATTTTCATTTTTGGAGATACTCTAACCCAACTACTCTGACGAGCTACTAAACCCCGCTTTTACCTTAAAATGACATCAAATTTTCACCTTTAGGGATACTCTAACCATACTCTTCTGAGGGGATACTCTAATCCCGCTCTCCACATTCCTTCTAAAATCCAAACTTTTTCCCTGGGACATCCTCGAGTCATCGAAACCTTTTTTCTTCTCAAATTTTTACTAAATTTGACTAAGTCTCAACATTACCATCTTGGTTATTCATTGATAATCGAAGATAATTACGAGAAACATTTCAATCATTCCTCCTTTTCATATATTTTGTGTGGATTTATTTATTTTTCTCTTTCCATCTTATACATTTCCTTTTGTAGGGACCTTGGGCATTTATGCTTATCTTTCCAGTGCCAAACATGAAATATTTGATTTTTTTAAAATCTATCTGGAGATTATTTTCATCAAAAACCTTATGTTTCTCCTATCTCTGAGGTGCATAGGTGATAAAATTTTCATTAAAATCCGGACTCATATCTTTATAAAATTTTATGCATTAGAGGGAATTATATTTAAATAATGTTAAAATTGGAATCGAGGAAATCGAGATTCAAGTAAGATATAGTTAGATAGTATCAATTTTTAGGCGTTGTGGGGGTGTTAATCCTTCCCCACACATAACCAACTCCCGAACCCAAAATAACGAATCTCTGGTATTATTTTCAATAGGCATCCAGTCATGCCTAACTTAAAATGATTAATGGCAACTCCAAGTTTATGGGCACTTAGTGGTGGCCATCCAAGACTAGTCGAATGAGCGATTCATCTAATGGTCTTTCTCTCATCCATGTCAAACATCGTCATATGTTTTGAGTCAAGTGCACTTTGGCCCTTTAGATCGTCCGAAGTTGATAAAGGCCGGGCACGTGGAACGTCGACAATAATAAAATTTATGATGTCAATCCGATAAATAGATAAGCTGCATACATGCGGAGATTGGATAATTGAGGGATAAAAGTCATGAACACATACATAATGCATGAGATTTCAATACCTAAATTACAAGGTTTAGAATAAAGAGAGAACTGAAGCTAATAAATGTGAAAAAAAAATTTACCTTTTTTTTAATGATGTTTTCATTTGGAGTTAAGGAGAAAATCAACAAGAGATGTGTTATTTTATAAGAGAGATAATCCTGTTCCAATTGGACTAAGACTAGCATTTAAAAATATATATACTATTAAATCCCCATTCAATTTTGAACAAGCCTTGAGCTAGCAGGAATTTGTTTTGGGATGGATATAAGAAGATTTATTCGAATTAAATTAAATTTTGCTTATTAAAAGATTTTATCATTCTTGAGGAATTAAATTTAATTGGGTTCAAGGTTTCTTTCCATAAATGAGATGTCGAGATATTGATGACTTGCCATAATCCTACGTTCCAAAAAAACCTAACACATTTGGCATAATTGCATGAAAGACACGGGACAATTCATGCAAAACTTTTTACCTGTTTAACAGACAAATTCCAATGAAATGACACTTGGATTTGAAGACCAATTCCTAGTCGAATTACATATTAAGGCCAAGAAGATTTATTGCAATATGCGGTCATTATGGAAGCACCATTCAAGATAGCTCTAGATGCATGGCTATGACGCCATCAAGAAATATATATATTAAGTCAAAATTAAATTTCTCACTTATCACGCATAAGGATCATGTGGGAATAATTGAAACTTGTAAGTATTTTTAAAACAATACAAAGGTGGAAATAAATTTTCCCCTTAAATTAAATTTCAAGACTTTATTACTTGCTACACTAAAAAAAATCGTGCACGTAACCAAGACTTGAGGGGGCATTTGTAAAAGGATAAAAATTTCCACCAATCATAAATTGCCACATGGAAATTGAAATTTGTTTAAATCAAGAAATTATCAATTAAATTATTCATCACCATGTCTAATGGATGACATCATATGCGATGACATCATGAATAGGTATTTATCTCTAATTAAATTAAATTAAATTAGTGATAAATAAAAAAATTTAACTAATTAAACTAAAATTAATTTAGAGATAAATAAAATAGTTTTATCCCTAATTAAATTAAAATTAATTTATAGATAAATAAAATAGTTTTATCTCTAATTAAATTAAATTAATAAAAAATTGTATCCCTAATTAAATTAAGTTAATTAAGATATAATCTATCAAGATAAGTTTATTAAAGAAGTCATATTCTTTAAGAACTCTTTTCTACCTGGCTTATTAGCATTATAAAAAAGGGTCTCCACTAAAGCCATTCAACACAAATCATAAGTCGAAAAAGAAGAAGCAGATTTTAAATATTCAAGTTCTCTCAAAGTCTCAAGAAATTTTTCCTCAAGAGCACAAAGAACAGCTCTCGTTCTTTAAGAAGTTGCTCTCCGATCCTGTTCCGGTGATGAAAAGGAGATAAATTCTGTTTGTCAAGATCAAGTCTGGAAGACCCTTGAAGCGAACCTTATCGATTCAAGATCAAGTCTGAAGACCCTTGGATCGAAGTTTTGTTGAAGAAAAGAATCAAAGGATTTTTTTATTATAAAGAATATCTAAATATTGTAACTTAAGTTGATAAATAAACTTGATTTATTTATCTCTAAATTTTCTTTGTCATATTTTCAACACAAAATTTGTGTCTACAATATGAGAAGAGTTCTACGAATTATTTTAATAATGAAATATCCTTTCAAAGTGAAAATTGAGATTTTTATAAATTTTGAAAAATAAAACCTTTCGCATACTTTTGGCCCTCTAATGGGGTTCAAAGGATATTTTAATTTTTAAAACCTTTTGTGTTCCTTTAGTTTCTAGTGGGGCACAAAAGATAATGATAAAAAAACTTTCGTGTTCCATTGGTCTTCCGGTGGGGTGCGTAAGAGACTTTGATTTCCAAAATTTTCAAAAAATCGATTTTCCCTACATTGAATAATAAATTTGTTTCATAAAATATTATTTTAGGAATTACAATTAAATGTCATATGTTGAAATCAAATAAAAATTAAAATTTAAGTTAATATGTAATTAATAAGGTACTGATTTTTGAGCATCATGAAAGGGTTAATACTTACTTATGATTGTAACCAACTCTCGGACCCTTCTATATGATCTCTGGTATGATCGTGGACCTTGGAGTTAGTATTCTAGGGTTTCATAATCCTTGAAATATAAACTCTGTAGGTGAACAATCTCGCCTAACCCAAGTAGATTGGAAAGGACTCAAAATAAATAGTCATTTCATAATAACTATTTGGGGTTAAGCCAAAAAAATGATTCATCTTGACCATTCAGTCCCCAAAAATAAAAAAATATTAATAATAATATAGCCCATAGAAATAAGAAAATATAAAATAGTGATATATCAATAAAGGTAGGAATGAGAGCCATTTAAGTTGAGCTTGGTCAGGATTCATGTCCGGACCATTATACGACACCATTTTTCATTTCTATCAAATGATAGTTAACAATTTAAAAAAAAAGAATGAAAAGATTTCTTTGCATTACTTTGGAACTAGGTCAAAATACTGAAGGGACTTTGGTTAACATTCTAGATTCTTTAGACATTCTAGATAGAGTAAATGGATAACACTTTCAACTAAGACTTAAGAAAATGAATTCAAGAAACATATTCTAAAATTGCCTTCAATAAAAAGAAAAATGAATCCCTTTTTCAAGAAAAAAATCAAGGATGACTGGGTTCAATTTGCTAGAAAAGAAAAAGAAAGTTTCCACATCATTTTCTAAAGATACCTCTAACTCCAAGTACAGGCTTGAGCTGAAAGTAGTCAAAAGTATATTGCAGCAAAAGCCACAAATCATAAATATATCTTTATCATGTGAAATTAGCATTTGCATTCTACATGTGCATTTTTGCATTTCATAACTCACAGGTTAAAGATCAAATGGAATATTTTGGGAAGCAATAACCCTTAAGACTGAAAGTTAATATTTGTATTTTTTAAACAGAATGACAATCGGACATTGTCTTTATTCAAAAATAGTAATCTTCTCGACTAATAGGTTTTGCTTTAGTCGTATTCTTTAACTAATAGGCTTCACCCTAGTCAACTCTTTCGATCAAAAATTTTGCTTCGGTCATCCTCATTAACTAATAGGTTTTGCCCTAATCATCTTCTTTAACTAATAGGTTTCGCCTTAGTTAACCTTTCGATTGAAGGTTTTGCCTTGGTTGTCTCCATTAACTAATAAGTTTTGCCTTAGTTAACCTTGTGACTAATAGGTTTACCCTAGGCCAACCTTTTCGATCAATTATTTCACCCTAGTCGTCTCTATTGACTAATAGGTTTTACCTTAGTTAACCCTGTGACTAATAAGTTTTGCCCTAGTCAACTCCTTGACTATAGGTTTTTTTTGTGGTCACCATTTTTTATTTAGGTTCCACCTTGTCACCTTTTTAACTTAAGGTTCCATCTTGGTCATCTCTTTTACTAATAGGCGCTAGTCATCTCTTTTGACTAATAGGTTTTGCCCTAGTCATCTTTCTCACCTAGTAAGTTTTGCCCTGGTCACCTCTATTGGCTAATAAGTTTTGCTCTAGTCAACCCTTTGACTAATATGTTTTACCCTAGTCAACTCTTAGACTGTAGGTTTCATCGAAGTCACCATCTTCAATTTAGGTTTCACCCTAACCATATTTCTTATTTAAGGTTTCGCCCTAGTCATCTTTAAATCTTGAGTTTTCCACTAGAATCTTTTTTTGCACATTTATTTAAATTTATTTTCTTAAGACCTTACAGCTCGAACAAAATAGTCATCTATGGTCTTTGCCCTGTTCCTAATTCCTAGCAACGGCCAAAGAAAGGTAGTTGTAGACACCTAATTTTTTCAAGGCTTTTTATACAATGATCCAGAATAGCCAAATCAAAAACTGGGCGCTGCCCTAGTGGGGGTCAACCTCTTTCAGATGGATTGGGCCATTTCAAAACCTATTTGGTCATATTAAGATGATCACTCTTATGCACGGCTAAAAAATTATAATTTTAGGGTTATAGAGAACAAAATCGAATAAGAAAGCCAAACATTAGAGAGAAAATTAGCTTTTAAATATCTTTTATAGAATTTTGGAATTTATTTTTAAACAAATATCACAGTCAAAGGTCTTACTTTAAGAAAATTACTTGGAATCTTTAGCTTTCTGAGTTGATCGTCATATAATTGTATCGATAATTATTCAGTATTTGTACTGATACTAGCTCTAAAAAATCAAAATTTTGTGAGAAAAGTCTTATAGGCATTTATACCACAAGCTGTTAAATTTTTTAATTTATTAATCAATTTTTAATTTTTAACAATGTCAAGAATTTTCTCCTTGTAAAAATCTTCCAGTAAACTCTCTCCCAATTTCAAGATTTTTTATTCTTCTAGAGTCACTATTGTTTTTAATTAAATATTTTAGATTTAGTTAGTTTTTTTCTAGGCCTGAATCTATTTTAACTTTTTTGCTTGAAAACACAAAATTCTTGATTCCGTAAGCTTTTTTAAATCTTCCCAAGTTTAGGATTTTTGACTTTTTTATACTTGCAATTAAACTTTTTGATTCAGCTTTTTGAAACTTAAATTCATTTTTGAATTTTCCATTTACATAATTTTCTTTCGTAAGTGTGTTTCTTGTAAACTTTTTATGAGTTTGAAATTTTTAATTGTCTATTTTTCACACGAGATTTCCTCATACTAACTACATTTTTTTCTAATATAGATATTCATTTTTTAGAATTCAACACTTGGGATGTTTCGTAAATATTTAATTTATTTTTTATGTGAATCCGTTTATGAAAATTCTACTTTTTAATTAGTACATGAAATTCTCCACTAACTTTTTTTAAGATGGAAATTAAATTTTTATGAGATTTTGGGAAATTCTTTCTTTGGATTTAATATTCTAATTGAATCTTTTTCTTGACTTCCCACCTAAAATTTTTTAATTAGATTTACATATTGATTTTTTAATTCAAATTTTTCTTATGAATTTTTAATTGAAATTCTTACATGATTAAATTCTTAATTGGGTTTATCACATGTGGAATTTTGATTCATTACATGATTACATGGATGTTAATCCAAAAGTTTTTTACATTTTAGTCCTTCCAACGAAATTTCTTGTATTTGATTTTCAATCAAAAGCTTGTTACACATTTATTTCTTCAATTCAATTTTTTTTCTTATGGTGTTTTAATTATAATATTACATGGTTAAGTTCTTAAAAGATTTTTTTTCATATGTAAAATTTTAATCAAACCCTTGAATATAAGAATTTTAATTCAATTTTTATTTATTTCAATTTAGTCCATGCAATTTAAATTATCCCATGAATTATTTATTCCAACAAATTCCCATTTCACATGGAACTAATTTAGTTCCAATTAGATTCTTTTTTCCAACCAAATTGGTTTAATTCATATCATTCTTAACTTGTTTGCCAATGAACTAACTTGTTTAGAATTCAATTCCCATTAAACAAGTTTGTTGTCTCATCCCAACTAAGTCCAAAAAATTGGACAACATGAGATTTGATGGTTGTCATCTTTAGGTAGAGAATGTGTAAGAGATCTATGACAAAAGTATGAAGGGTATGACATAGATTAATTAAATCTCACCAAATAACTAGCCAAAGAAATTAAAAATGAAAAAAAAATGAAAAATTCGGCCAAGGAGGATTTTCTTCCTCCTTGGTTAAACCATCCTCCCTTATGGTTTCCATTTAAATCTCTTAGTTCTTTTAGCAAGAAAGGCCAAAAAAAGAATTTGATTTTTTTCAAAACCATTCAACGTAGTTTTCTTTGGAAATTCATTTTTTTTCATTTCATTGTCTATTTTTTGTCACTTTATTTTCATCTTTTTCAACTCTTGATGGTAGCTTATAATCCTTATTTATTAAGGTGATTAAGCTTAAGCTATGGCATATTTCATGCTTTAAAAGCTAAGCTTGGAAACAAGACCATTCTTTTGTGTTTGCTTAAGTTTCATTAAAATCATGTTTTTAAAGATGAAGTGCTCTAAATCATGTTCATATGTCCTAAAATAAATTTTAGTGTTGATGGATTTCATGTCTCATCCATAACTTGTTTTTGCTAAATCTTTTATACACTTGATTCATGATTTTTTTTTTATTTGTGAATGTTGGAATTTTTAGAATATTTATTATGTGTTGAGCATGGTAGCAGCCTAGGATGATGTTAACATGCATTTAGGTCTAGTTTTCATGAAAAATGAAATTTTTTTATGGGTTGTTTATGAATAATCAAAATTTTAAAGGGTTAAAATGTAAAATTGCCTTTAATTTTTAGGCTATTTAAAGGATGTTTTGGTTCATAGAAGAACTTATAAGCGTTGTTTCATAATTTTTCTAATTTTTTAAAACTTATTTAGGGATGTTACTTTGCTTGGCCAAAACCTAAAGGGTCTAAATGCAAATTTTCACATTTTGGAGGCCATTTATGGGCATATCCTAGCTTGGTAAAACAACTAGGGACTATTCTATAATTTTTCCAAAATTTTCAAACTTGTCTAAGTGCATTTACATGCCTAGCTGAAAGTGTAATACCTAAGAAATGGAGTTTTCATCTTTTTTAGGCCATTTAGTAATTTTAGAAACCTTAAAGACCTAATTGCAAAAAATTTCAATGCCTCCCATGCTTGGCCAAACACTATATGGCCCTTTAGAAACATTTTCCATGCATTTGAATTTTGTTTGAAGGCTATTTCATGTATTTTAAATCATTTAGGGATTAAATTGAAAAATTAGAAAGATTTAAAGTCCATTTAATAAAAGCCTTGCATTTTAGGTTATTTTGAATAGTCAAGAACATTTCTAACATTTGAATCCATTTTGGGGTCAATGTCTAATTCTAAAAAGTTTAGGGACCTATTAGTAGTTTTTGTTATTTAGGTCATATTCACCAAATAGGTTGCCTATTTAAGGTATTCTTATTCATGTTATTATCGAGTCTTTTAGGGTTATCGAGATATTTTTATGTTAAAGGTATATTTAGGGATAGTAATTTTACCTTAAGACTAAGTCTTTTAGGGTCATCAGGATACTTTAATGTCAAAGGTGTGCTTTAGGGATAGGTTAGTCATTTCATGGTATTATTGAGTCTTTTAGTGTTAGCGAGATACTTTTATGTCGAAGAGTCACGAAGATACTTTCTTGTCAAAGGTATATTCTAGGGATAGGTTAGTTATTTCATGATATTATCAAGTCTTTTAGGGTTAGCGAGATACTTTTATGTCAAAGGTATATTTTAGGAGCATTTTAGTAATTTATCTTTAAAAACCAAGTTCGTTAAGGTCACCGTGATATTTTCATGTCCAAAGTGCATTTTAAAGGACATTTTGGTCTTTTTGACAAATTTGAGTCTTTTAAGTTTAGTTTCATACTCTTCATCAAAACCAAATCTTAGGACGAGTTTTTTTCTTACTTTAAAATAGTCTATAAGTACGCTTCTAGCATATGGAAATCACTTCATTGATTATTTTAAATAAAGGAATACCATTTTCAAAAATAAGTAAAATAGAGATTTTAGATTTTATGAAAATAAAACTTTTTGTATTCCTCTATATCTTTGATCGGTGTGAAGCAAAGTTTGGTTATAAAACTTTTAAAAACCTGATTTTCTCAATTAGAATAATAAATTTAGCTTAGGAAATTTTTAAAATACAAGAATTATGATTAAATACCAGATTCTGAAACTAAATAAGATTTTAATTAATACATAATTGAAGATACGAATTTTAGGGCATATGAAAGGGATTGATCTTTACTCGTGATTTTAATTGAGTCGCAAACCCTTTTAGACATTCTCTAGTATTAGCAAAGAGCTCGGAGTTTTGTTTTTGAGGGTTTCATGACCCTCAAAATATGAACTTCAGTAAGTGACCAATCTCGCCTAATCAAAACTAGATTGGTGGTGACTCCAAGTAAAATAGTCGAATGAGTGATTGACCTTGATTACTTGTCCCCAAACACAAATGAAAAAAAATAGAGAAATGAAGGATTCACCCATGTTGTGACAACCTTTAATAATAAAAGGTTTACCATGTGAACTAATTTTATAACTTGAAATGATTTCCTACTAAAATTAATTTAAATTTAAGAACTTACATAAAAGTTTAATTATCAAGGTTAATAAAATATAATTAAAAACCTATAAAAAATAAAAATATAATAATAAATTAACTATAAAATAAAATCAATTAATTATGTTAAATGTTTTTAAGTTTTAAATATAATGTATAAAATTAAATTAATAAAAAATTCAACATAATTTTAAAGATATTGACATATGACATGTGTAATATTTTTGTATACTAAATAATTCTTATTATATTAATATGTATATGTATTAGACATAGTAATTTTAAACAAAATTACACAAATATGACACGTATAAAGTAAGTAAAATACGACAAGACATGAATACATTCTCACAATCTATATAATATGGATTTTTATGTATCAAAATTTATATAAATATAAAATACCTTTAACATGATTATGACAAGACAAAATACACGAACATGACACGAATGCATAAATTGTCAAGTCTAACATAGACGATTATATGTATGTATATATATTTCTCTTTCTAGCTCTATACAATAAAATAATAAAAAATTATCTATTTTTTATGAACTTAGTAGTAAATATCATCAAACAGACAAATATGACTATTAACAAAACTAATCTATATCATATAATAAGAGATTATAAATTTGATATTAAAACCAGTACATTTATTCTAAAACATGAATAATGATAAGGTATTAATTTAGGGCAAACTTCAAAATAACACTATAATTTTAGCAAAAATCACTTAACCTCTTTTTGTGATTTGAAAATTGTTACTTAACATGCGGTTTTATTTCACCCAAAATGAGCTTAACGCCACTAAAGATTTAAGAGAAATGTATGTTTTACCCTTACCACTTAGATTAATACTGTTAGGATTTTCAAAGGTAAAATTGATATTTGACACAAATTTTTAATGACATTAATCATATTTTGAATAGAATAAACCATAAAAAGTTAAGTAACAATTTTTGAAGTATGAGGGGTTAAATGATTTTCGCTACAACCACAAAGGATTTTTTAACTTTACCAATTAATTTATTATATATCATATGATAAGATATTTTTATAATGTATACAAATTATTATAGTAAAATACACATATAAATGATCTCTTTTATATATTTTTAAAAAATTATAGATTTAAAAGATTATAAATTTGAAATTAAAAACAACATATTTATCCCAAAATATCTATGTATATTAGTAAGAAATTATCTAATTTAATTTAAATAACATAATAAGAAATTATTAAAACGTATTATACCAATCATTAAGGTAAAAATAACATTATCATTATCAATCACTATTTTATATATTTTATTCTACATTGCATAAGAAGATATGATACTTTTTAAATTAAGAATATGAAAAATGTGTATACGATCAAATGTTGTATCTACCTAATTTTTTGATGTTTTTTAAAGCATTATTCAAGAGAATATAATTTAAACCATATTCAATTGTTAGATTAATCTCACTCAAAATATCTTAATCTTGATAAAATACTATCTAAATAGATTTGAGATTAAAATTGATTTTTGGATTTATAGTCATTTTATTTATAAATTATCTTAACCAAATGACTCTTGATTTGTTTTGGTAATGTTTAAATTTTATTTCAGGTTTAGAGCCCATGTTGCCTTTTAGATCCTATTATGTTTCTCAACTTTAGACTTGGGCTTTAGGCCCAATTTGGGTCATATCCATTTCATTTTAACTTTTTATTTTTTTATTCATTTTTACCTTAATTTTAATTTTAATTTTCGGCAAAATGCAAAAGAATATTAAATAAATAAAGACCAAAAAGAAAGGAAAAATTTTGAAACAAAAAAAAATCTCTGAATTCAAGATGAAAAAACTTCTTTTGGAGTTAGAATTAGATTTGAAAAAACAATGAATTTAATGAAACTTAAAACTTTTATTCTATTTCTTTGCTAAACACACAACAATCATCATTAAAAAATCATGTAGGGAAAAAGAGATTAGTAGTAAGAGATTTTTTTTATTTTCGATTTTGCTAGAATCTTTGGGATTTTCAATTTTCTTTTTGAGGGTGTTTTGTAGTTATGTTTTGTGAGTTTTTTGAATCGATGAGAAGAGATTTTTAGTGTTTTAGTAACAAAAAAGGTAGCTGGAGACCTTATTTCAAACTTAGATCTATGAGTTCTAGGAAAGGAATCTATTCTGGCCGAAAGATTAATGAAGTATTTAACAATCAAATCATAGGATTTGACACATTGGAACAAATATTGCATAATTTATTATAAATTATATGATAAATCATAATTTTAGATTATCAGTAATATAACATATATTAATTTTATTAAGCAAATTTATATTATATTATATTAAGCAAAATAACATATAATTTTATTAAATCATTGTTAATTATTTTTGAAAAAATAAATATCGATCTATTTAATAATTTTATCAATTTAAAAAATAACTAAATTTATTTATAATATATACTAATAAATATATAAATTAAAATTCAATTATAATAATAAAATCATTTTTTTAATTATAATAAAAAATAATTTTAAAATATATATAAAATTGTAATAGTAAAGAGAAAAGATTTTAAAAGATAATTGAAGCTATAAATTAAATAAATTAATAATCTTGTTACATTTATTTTATTTTATTTTATTTTATTGAATTAATATTTTTAAAATATAATTACACTCAATATAATTTTGGAAAATTTTTTGGTTATTTCGGGTTCAAGTCATTTCAAATTTTGGTTATTTTAGGTTCAAGTCCATTTGAGTTTGGGTTACTATGGGTTTGGATTGTTTCGGGTTTGGGTTGTTTTCGGATCAAGTAGGGTGGGTTCATTTGTTTGTATTTTTATGGTTAAATTGGGTTGAATCAGGTTGAAGTTAATCAAGGTGGTTTTTTTTGTTAGAGTCAAAATTGATAGGTCTAGGTTTGGTTGTGAGATTGACTCAAGTAAAATCGCACTCACGTGAAATAGTAAATATTTATCGTTTCAAACACAATCATTTGGTGCTTGCACAACCTATAATTACCATGTTAAATAAGTTAATAGGTTTAGGGGACACAAAAGGTTTAACAAGGAACAACTAGACAACAACCTCTAATCACCAAGTTTTATTTTTTTTTCCTAAAGATGCAGATGTCACAGTAGCAACATAGTTTATAGATGTACATTTTACTATAAGCATATGTATATTTAACAATAAACGTATGTCCATTTTCTAATAAATGACAAATTCTACCAAAATCTCAATATAACAAAACAACCCAAAACAATACCATTTTATTTCTCACTAAAAATCAAATAATTAAAAACATCTTATAGTTTGAATCCAATAAGAAAAAAGATAAGTTAAGCATAACAAAAAGTAGTGATTTTTACAAAGCATAAATTTCATATTCTCTTCTCTCACCCTAAATTTACTAATCAAAAACACAAAGTTGAAATCATATTTAACAAATGTAAAAAAAAAAATGGAAATGACAATAACCATATGCCTTTCAATTAGGTAGCCACTTAAGAAGTGCATAAGAAAAAGAAGAAAAACCAACAAGAACAGTATGCACTTGAAGACAAGAAAGTTGACACCTTCTTCCATGTCTATATTTTCTCTTTAGTTTTTATAAACAAATATATTCCTCAAACAAGAACCCTACATAGGAAAACGTTAGTGGAAATCTTGGGAGAAAGGTCTAAAAATTGCATTCACAAAGGAAAATAAGAAAGGAGAGTTTGAAAGGAAATCATGGGAGAGAGGATCAAAAATTATAATGAAAGAGGAAAGTTTGAGAGGAAATCATAAGAGATAAGACCAAAAAAGGTTTTCATAGAGTAAAAGAGAGGAACATTAGCAAGTAATAGTGGGAGAGATGACAAAGTAGGGAAAAATGAAAATGAATGGAGGAGAGATAGATGGCATGAAAAAAGAGAGAATTTAAGGAGAAAAAATTGAGAAATGATAAAAAAAAAATAAGAAAAAGGTTTTCATTAAAGGCAAAATTATCCTTATTGTTAATATATGCCCTTTAACCAATCAGATTAAGACACAAGATATACAGTCAATAAACTATACCCTTTACCAGATTAGTTGTTTTCCTTCATGTTGGTGGCATAATTGACTATCAATGAAACCACTAATTGGATAAAGCCCATGAAGCATAAAAGGCTTTGCAAAGGAATTACAAAGTGTTGCAATTATGAGATCCTTATGCATCAAAACTAAAGTTCCTCAAAATGTTCTTGGTCATTATATTATCAAGAAGAGACATTGGCAATGCTTAAAGATAAGTGCATGTTATGCCTTATTACATATGAATTAAGCAACCAATCTCATAGGTTGAAGTATGTGAGATGCCTATGATGATATGGGGGCATTTATTTTGTGAAAACAAGTTTATTAAAGATGGCCTGAATGAGAAATCTATTTGGTACTGGTCACTCAGGTGTTTATGGAATATGTTCCCATCCGTAAATCATGTTAACTGTCCTTAAACTTATGATACTAGATCATCTTGTATAGTGAATGTCATACTTAGAGATCATCACACATGGGTCCACAAGGATGGATGCCAAAGAGAGGGTGGTTTTGGGTATAACATGAAGCATATGGTAGATGGATGAGTGATCCAGAGAGAAATCACCACTCCCAGTGACGTTAGAGATGTATCCTAAATGATCTTTATTATGGTTAATAGGATTAGCATCTCTGGCTAAAGCATGGTGAATTATGAGGAATGGTTCCTTGATTAATGATCATTAACCATGAGTTAAAAAAACTAACATGGATTGAAGCATGAGCAAATACTACACCATGCTCATGCTCATTCTGGGATATATGGTGAAAGGATCGTATTAAACTAATAGGTTGGTTACTCAATGAGGTCACATTGACTCTTCAACATTCCAATGATTGGTTGCTATATGTCATTCTTAATCTATGGACATGGCTAATAAGATTAATTATATTCACTGCAAACATGTTGGGAACTTAATGGGTCACACACAATAAGATGGATTTGTTGGATTAAATCTTGGATTTAATTAAGTTCGACTTAATTAAATAAAAGGTAAACTAATTAGAGTTTTAATTGAATACTTCAACTAAAATTTGTTTAGGACATAAACTTAATCTAAGTTTTAGTTGTCTTCTTAAAATATGGTTGATAAGATGTTTTATCCAGATAATGTCCAAATTAGGACATACCATATCCAAGGTGATAATGCTTGGTCCTGGTGAAGATAGAGTTTCTAAAAGTTTGATTCATGATCAAAATTCTATCTCTAACTATCTTGGATGATTATCCCTAGATTGTGATATTAAATATTTTATAATTAATATCAAACAAGATTAATCTTAAGTTAAAATTGTTGTAATCAAATAAGAATTTGTTATTGAGATAAAAGTTCATAAGGGTAATTAATCTAGCCAATTAGGTTTCCATTTGTTTATTTTTAATAGATAATTATATTAATTAAGTAAATTTGATTTATTTAGATAAATATGGAGTTAATGGTTGAATTAAAAATCCAAGGAAACCTAATTTAGCTGACTTACACATGATCAACACAGGCATGGATCTAATCCGAGCCGTCTTGGTGGTTAAAGGCCTTGGCTGAACCTCTTGTGTGCCCATTGGTTATGCATGGTTCGACCACCTTGGGTAAGTCTATGATCAAATTAAACTACTTCAAAGTGAAAGAGTTTCACTTTGATAAGTAATTTGATTTTGATTAAAATTTATCCTTAATTAGATCAAGGTAATTTAGCTAAGAAAAGAGGTCTAGGATAGTTGAGAAAAATTTGTTTTTTGAAGCTATCACCATAGCCACTGCCTAAGGTTGTTGAAAAGCTCCAATGCTACCATCTTTAAACCTCTTTATAGAATTATTCTTCCCTCCTTTCTGGTATAAACGTTATCCTAAAAATGTTCTCAATTATGTGGAAGAAGAAACCTTTCATATATACCTTTTGGTTGAGACTTTACAAGCCTCATAGCTAGCATTGTAAAGCCACTAGGGCTAGAAAAGGTTTTAACTGCCATCTGTATGGATCACCGTTACAGATAGGACATGTGTGCTACTCATGATCTCGGTAGTCCTTTCAAGAAGCCTAAGTCACACTAGTGATCTTTCGAAATTATTTTAACAACAAATTACGATAGCTGAGGGTCAAGTAATCCCTAATCAAATGGATGCTTTAATTTCAAGAAAAATTATTAGGGTTTAGTACACATAAGTCTCTCCCTAAATCTAGCTATTTTATATTTATGTCTATTCTTTTAACTTTATTTTAATAATTTTAGAAATTTGAAATATGAATAAGGCTAGATTTTACAAGGGTATGATCCCTTCACTTATAATTTTTCTTCAAAAATTTTTAAATTTTCATTTCCTTGCTTAGAATTATTTGTTGCCTTTTGGACCATTGAGTAACTTATCTCAATGGAATATATGTTTTTGGAATTATATAAATGTGGCACCTAAACTGCGCGTGGCAATCAAATTTTATAGGTTCATAAATAAGGATTTATGGAGTAGAGATTTAGGTTTTATTATATGTATAGGGTTGGCATTTTTCACAGTAATTAGAGGTGGCAATTGAGCAGGTTTGAGTCGGGTCATTTCATGTTCAAGCTGTTTCGGGATTAGGTCATTTCAGATTTAGACTATTTCGAGTTTGGATTGTTTTGGGTTTGATCTATTCAAGTTCAGGTCATTTTGAGTTCGGGCTATTTCAAGTTCGAGTCATTTCGGGTTTGGGCCATTTCAAACTTGGGTTCGATTTGGGTTCAGGTATCTTTTACATGAATTTATTTTATTGTTAGATGTAATAATTTATACGTAATTTAAATATTTATATCTAAATATAAATTATTAATTTATTATTATTTTAAAATAAGCTTTTATTATAATAAGATATTTTAATTATATTTATATATTTAAATTAATTATTTGTTAGCATAAAAAAGTTTAAAAATTAATTTGTTATATGTAATCAATTTGTTAATTAATTTAAAATATGATAAATTATAAATTAATCATACTAATATTTAAAATAATTGATTTGTGGAACTCGAATTTTAACATGTAAATACATTATTATTTATATTATCCATACATATAAATATAATTCTAAATACTAATAATCAAATCTAAATGGACAGATAATTATATTTGAAGAATAAACAAAAGTAGAGGTGGCAATTGGGCGGGTTCGGATGGGTTCGGGACGGGTCATTTTGGGTTCGGGTTTTTTTGGGTTCGGGCTGATTCGGGTTCAGGTCCATTCGGGTTCGGGTTCTTTCGGGTTCGGGTCCATTCGGGTTTGGGCCAATTCGGGTTCGGGTCTATTCGGGTTCGGGCTAATTCGAGTTCGGGCCAATCCGGGTTCGGGCCAATTCAGGTTCGGGTTCGGGTTCAGGTCGGGTTCGGGTTTAAGTGTAGTTTACATCAATTTTTTTATTTTATGTTAAATGTAATCACTTTTACATAATTTTAA
>JBBYHL010436648.1:0-18500 GCA_038381835.1 Adansonia madagascariensis
TAAAATAAAATTCATTATTAAAGTTTTTTATTTATAAAAAATTATTTAATTATAATTTCTTCATATTTATTTTTAATTAAATTCAGGTTCGGGTTCGGGCTCAGGTCGGACTCCGGTTCAGGTTTTTTCGGGTTCAGGTCATTTCAGGTTCGGGTCATTTCGGGTTCAAGTTCTTTTAGGTTCAAGTTCTTTCGGGTTCGGGTCATTTCGGGTTTAGGGTTTTTAGGGTTCGAGCCATTGACTTTTTGATCAAATCGAGTTCAGTTTGGGTATGGGCTCAGGTTTTTTTGGGCAGGTTTTCGAATTTGGGTTCATTTTGCCACCTCTAATACAATCCCACTATATAGTGTTTTGGACAACCAGTAAGAACAATCTTTTCATAGATGCAAGAGCATCCAAGCAAAGTAAATGCTAGAAGGGCCCACTAGTCCAGTTGGATAGATTTGCTAGTTTTATGAAGTGTTACAACTTAACTGTATCTTCAAGGGCCGCATTTGCAAAAAGGAAAACAAGAATTTCTTTTACTGGTATGGTTTTAGGCCTTCCAGAAATGGCACCCTGCAGGTCATTTGTATCAAACAAGGCCTAAAATATTTATATATAAAATAAAAAAAAAAAAAACATGATCCAAGCATTTTGAAATAGTGTCATCATAAAAAAGGAAAAGTTACTGTCAAGAGCTCCAGGGAGGATCCAAAAAAGATAGCAAAATACATGAGCTCAATCATATAATACACTGTTTCTAAAATCAAGTTGTTATGAGTTAAGTTGCCTACCAATAGTGGGGACAGTTGATAAAACTTCTCCAATGTGCAACTTGTACAATATGGTAGTTTTACCAGCTGCATCGAGGCCAAGCATCACAACCTAAGCCAGATCCAGAAAAATTACACATAAGAACGGAGAATATAAGTGAAATAAAAAAGTCAACAACACTCATGTCTAATTATAAAGAGTATACATAAACTAGAAGAGCCTAAAATAAACAAGCCGGCATTAATAATAATAATAATAATAATAATAATAATAATAATGTTGATGATGATGATGATGATGCCCAGATGTGGTACAGAAAAGAAATGAGAAATATACTACAATATAAATTCAGAAAGTCAAAAACAATATACTAATTTCTACAATGAACTCATAGCAAAACATTATGTCTCTACTTTAAAAAAGTGGGTAATATACATTTAAGCTAATAAAAGCATAATTCATGTAGATGCTTGATTAATATATAAATATCTATGACACCTAAACTTCAACAAAAAAGGTACATTTAAGACACTATTTGACTTCAACCGTCCTCATGTTCGTAATAACAAGCACTATTTACGACAGTCTAATGACAATGCAGAATATCAAGTATACATGCTATTAATAAATGCCCCATGGTAAGTTATATATAATTCCACCACATAATAAGCATAAAATAATGCATGTACTATGGACATTACAAACCCTTTTAGGAATGCATCAGAACCTAAATGAAGTCAATGTGCATTTAGTGCAACTTCATGCTTCAAAATTACAGGTGCATAAGAAAACTATTTCAGCAATTTATTCAAAAACAAATACTATACCTTTTCCAAATAAGACAACGACCCAAACGATACATCAAATCATCATTAAGAGTTAGGGAATAGGTAGTAAAAATTGGATACCGACACTATCTGATTTGATTTTTTTTTCAGATTCAGATATTAAATTTACTATCCATGGCGGATTTAGATAGAAACCTTTAGATATTTCATATCTGAATCCACTTTGTTTTGGTTCGGATAGTACCAAATATCCAAATCCGCTTTACTTATACGGATATTACTCGCTATCCAAATCCGATATTCGCTTACATATTCATAAAATATAGAAAATTTTATACTTGTGTAGAGATCCAAACCTTTGTAAGCAAACCCTAAATACCAAGAATTCAAATATTTATTGGATTCATATATCCGACAGATACTGCTATCTAATTCAAATAGCAATGTTCATATAGTAAGCGAACAATAAACTGATTCTAATATCATGTAAATAAGTCGGGTTCGGATATTCCAAAAATTGCAAATATCCAATCTGATATCATTCCTATTAAGATTCATTTCACATTGGCAAGAACATCAGGTTTAATGGGATTCTTATCATCTCAAATTGTAAGGAACAGCCAAGAATATTTGATGCGCTAGTTATACAGAACAACAATTAATCAAAACATTAAAACTATTCCTGTTACTGAATGCAACTAGATAATTAAGAAGGCGAGGGGGGAAACAACACAAAATTTAAAAAAAAAAAAAAATTGCTTTAAGAGAAGACTTTAGTGAATATGTTGACCAATTTCAATGACAGCCAGTAAATGAATGAATACATGGCTCAACAAATGAAGAGGTCTGCCAATTTTAAATATCATAGTTCCGTATTATCTATTTTATGACCTATTGGTAATAGAACCCGAAAAAAAGAGCAAATGTCTAAGTTAAGCGCACTGGTAAACGTGTCAAGCCTTGCCAAGAGCGAAGAAAACCAATGGTAAGTTTAAGTTACTCTAACTTAATATTAACAGCAAAACCATCCAATCATTTGTGTGTTTTTCATTTATGTCATTCCAGCCATAACTAGGTATAGCAAATACTGAAGAGCAAAGACATCTGGGATGATTTTCATTTCTATTAACAACATGATAGATGTAAAAAACTTCCATCATACAACTCAATTATGACATAAAAACCTTGGCTTTTGCTACACCCATGCCATGGAACCAACCAACAACAAATTTGGCTTTCTAACATGATGGAAAACAGTACTTATATGATACAAATACATTCCAGAACTGACAAATATTTTATGCAACAAAACACTCATAATACAATCAAGTGTTTCTACTTCAGAGGTTGATCCCATTTTTTTTTTTTTTTTACTTATCACAATCTAATGAAAAGCAATGAAAAGATTTAGCTAAATTTACAGACATCTACAATTAGAGAAAAATTTACTTAGTTTCGAACAGAATTTAATCGGAGATTAGATCTTCAGCTAAACTACATTCGTCTTTTTATTATTATTTTTTTTTTTTTTTTGTCTTTCAAGCTGTGTACGAATTTCTTCACTTCTACAATAATTATAAACCGGAAAATAGGGGGGAAAAGCCTAAAAATGAGGAACAGTCAATCATTAACAAACAATAGAAATAAAATAGAGAGAATGAAGAGAAGAAATTACCCTCATCTCAGTAGTACCAAAAAAGGTATCAAATAGCTTGCGAAAAGCTTGACCCATTCTCCTCCTTTTATTAAATTTCGATTTTTCTCTTTTTTGGTCTTCTTTTTTGGGGGGTTTTGTTTCTCTCTCTAACTAAAAACTGAGAATTTCTGATAATCCCACAGAGAAATTCTAGCAGCAAAAAAGAAAAGAAAAGAAAACTGAAAATGAGAATAACGATCAGTTTTAAAGAAACAAATAAGAAGAAAAGTGTTTTGACAGACCGAAGGAAAGCTGAACGAAGTGGGCGGAAGGCGAATATGCGTATAATCTTTTCAGGCACTCTCTCTATTGTAATGATTAAAATAATAATATAATGTTTTTAAGTCTTATAGTCTGAATAGAATCCAAATTAATTAACCGTATCAATCCTCGATACAAATATAATCAATGTCAAAAATCAAATTGAAAGTTAAAAAGCGATTAGAATTTTAGTTTGAATTTAATCGATTGAATTAGTTAATTCAATAATTTTTTGATATATTTAAATATTAAATTTAATATTTAATATATATTTAATATATTTAATAATTAATATAAAAATATATTTGTTTAAGTGATACGATTTTTTATATAAAATTAAGAGATTAAAATTTTAATTTCATTAATTGCAAATACAATTTTAAAAAATTAAAAAATAAGTAAGATTAATTTTTTCCGTTCAATCTAGTTGCCCTTTTTTTCCAACTAAATCAATTTAGTATCAGTTCACTTACTAAGTGATTTTAATATATGTACTAAATTAGACTACCAACAAATTACCGGTTGAACCAGTTCTACTAGTTGTCCCAATCATATTTTTTAATTCACGGCTATAATATGATAGTTAAATTGCTGCTATGTAGAGAGGTTGAGCTTATGTGTCAAGTTTAGGAGATTATGTCAAGAAATTTAAATAGTAATTACAACATGATATCAAGGACGAAACCTCCCTAAGATGAAGGGGTTGTGGCCCTTAAAAATTTTAAAAATCTCCTATATATAAGTTTCTATATATATTAAATATAATTAAATGACTACAAAATAAAATTTATATTTATTTAGTTATATTATTTTCTTCTATAATTTAATTTTATGCATTAGAATTTATAGAAAAATATTAGTCTTGGCCTACAAAAAAATTTTAAATTTTTTAATGCATCATGCATTGTAGACTTCTAATTTTGTCCGAGCCTTTATTAAACAAACTATGTCTAATCAGAGACTGTTTTATATGAAATGCACCTATCTCTCTTCTCAAACCAAAATCTGACATCTTGGGACTTAATTAGAAGGTGATAAAATAAAATAATAAAAACAAAAAAAAAGGGATGATTATCAGGTGCCGTGTTAAAGCCAGGTAAAAATTTTTTGGGGGAAAGTTTGAAATGCTTAAGGTTCATATTAAAAAAATGAAAGAAAATGTAAAAAATGTCATTTTTGTGAAATTCATGAAAATGTATTGAAACATTTCATTAATGTATTGATACATCATTGTGTTTGGTCATTTCAAGACTAGATCGTGCTTTGAATCAATAGAAGGCCATATTGTATCGATACAATGTCATTTTTTTTCATGGATTTTTGCTTCTGGAAGCATATCGACGACCACCAATATATTAATACTGCATGAAAATTTTCACCACGAATAAACTTTTTCACCCAAGTTTTCCTACATTTCACCTTCCTAATGGCCTCAGATCAGTTCATAACCATATAAGAGGTCTTTCACAAACATTTTTACATTAAAACATAGGCATAAGAACCACCCACATGGATTAAGGCATTCAACCTTAATTAAGCTTAGGATAAATAAGTTTAGTGCTCAAATCATGCATGGGAACTAAATGGCATCTAGTGTGGTTGTTTTCTAACCATTTTAAGTCTAGTTCAGCTAAATTTCAGTGGATGGCTATTTCGGGTTAGAGTTAAAAACTCTTTCTTGCAAGGAACCAAGTTATGGCCATTTGGGTGGGGGTTTCTCTTAAAAGCCATACAACTGAGTTTGTGCACTTTGATCAGCTAAATCCATACCCCAAATTAAAAGATTCCAGCACTTGATCAGATCACCTAAGTCTTAAATGGTTTGCTTGTAAACAAGCTTGCATGAGTTGTCAAGAAATGGGTGGTAGTGCATGAGGAATGGGAGGTAATTAGCTAAAAGACGTTTTAAAACCTCTTGAGGTGTCCAAAACAGAAGGGAAAGCTGATCTTCAGCATAGGAAAGTAGTAAAGAAAAGGAGAAAGAAAAATAAAGAAAAATAAAAGGAAAAGGTGAAAGTTTCTTTAAGTTTGATCTAAGGTGGTTTCTCCACTTGTTTTCTATTTTGTTTCTAATCATTTTTCTCTCCATCTTTGCAAGCTTAAGAATCCTAAGCCATGCTTAAGTATTTGAGCTAAAGGTATAAAAACCATGTTTATGATCTTTAAATATTTTCTTTTGGTTTTCTTTGCTGATTTTTATTAAAAGTTTTCTAAAAATCAACTTTACATCATGAAAAAAAATTCATAGATTTCAAAATAAGTTCGCATAATTTATGGTTGTTTTCATCTTGTTTTCCTTGTTCATACCTTTGTTAGTTATCCTATGCCAAGCATTCTTCATGTTATGTATAATTCATGCATTTTAGGATATTTTCATGCATTATGATCCTGATTTACATGTCCATACATTTTCTAATAAAGTATAGTGATTATGGCAACCTTACCAATTTTATGTTTAAATCATGTATGAAATGCATTTTATGATATTTGCATGCTTTATGATAATGATTCGTATGTCCATGCATATTCTCCACGAGAATATTATGATTATGACCATGTCACATGCATAATGATGAATCCATTTATGTTCATGCCATATTTGTATGTTTGTTGAGAAAAAAATTTTTATGGGTGCATTTAGGGGTGGTAGAAGCTTGAAAGGACTCTTTATGCATTCTTATGTATTTTAGGGTTATTCTAGTAATTTCTCATATTTTAGACTATTTATGCAATCTCATTTATTTAGGGTTATTTTAGTAATTTTTCATGATTTAAGGGTTACTATGTAATTTCATGCATTTTAGCATAATTTTAGTATTTTGCCATGATTTAAGATCATTTATACAATTTCATGCATCTTAGGGTCATTCTAGTAATTTGTCATAGTTTAGGACCATTCATGCAATTTCATGCATTTTAGGGTCATTTTAATAATTTTTCATATTTTAAGATCATTTATGCAATTTTTTGCATTTTAATGTCATTTAAAGAGCATTTCCAATAATATAAAGACTTTCATGTAATTTCATCTATTTTAGAGATATTTAAGTCATTTTCTATGACTTAGGGGTTATTATACAAAATTTCACGCATTTAAATCATTTTATATGATGTAGGGAGCATTCCATAATATCCATGCATGCTAAGTTCGTTTAGATTATTTTTATAATCAAAGGATCATTTTGCAAGCTATATATAACTTTGGAGTCATTTTCATGATCTTAGGTTTTAATTTAATATATTTATATATTAATTCTAATATAATATTTTTTAAAAATCTGAGGCAATATCTCTTAGTTAAAATAGTCCATAAGTGTACTTCCAACGTATGAAAATCACCTCATCGATTATTTTATACAAATGAATACCTTCCTTAAACAAGTAGATCGAAATTTTCAATTTTTCCAAAGAAATAAAACTTTCCTATTCTTCGAGGTTTTCTGAAGAGATGTGAAAAGCATTTTGATTTTCAAAAAAATATAAAAAATTGATTTACTTAAGACGAGAAAAAATATTAATATTAAATTATTTAAAAATGGAAAATTATAATTAAATATTGAAAGCCTTTAAATCAATTATAATCGAGACTTTAGTTAAAACATAATTAAGAGGCATTGATTTTCAGGCATCATAAGAGGATCGATCTTACTTATGATTATAACCGACTCCTGAACTCTTTCATGCGAACTCTAGTGTAACGTAGACCTGAAAGCTTATTTTTTAGAGTTTCATAACCCTTAAAATACGAGCCTTGGTAGGTGACCAAAACTAGATTAATGGCGACTCCAAATTATTTGGTCATTTCAAGATGACCATTTAAGGTTAAGTTAGACGTGCATTCGTCCAACAATTTATTCCCATCCTAATATGAGTAAATAGAATTTACTTATTTATGTTTGGGACGTTGGATTCGCATTTGGCGCATTACGTCACACATTTATCTTTTAATAGCCAATAAAAAATATATTATACATTTTTATCTTTTGATTGTTGGTTAAGATCAATATATTAAAAAAGTTTTAGCTTTCTTCATTTTTATGTTTGGCAACCCAAGAAAATTTTTGTTTAGCTCTGCCCTTGCATGAGATTATGATCTTTATCTTACAGTTTCGATTTTCTCCATAATTTTATTACAATTGACTGGGATAATAATCTTTTACCCTAAATCGAGTAAATACGACATGATAAAAATGCATGCATGCCTACAATTTAAATACATGGTGTTGCAATGTTTAAGCAGTAGATGCCTACACTAAACAAAAAAAAAAAGGAATAAAAGTGGGTTAGTAGTAGCACATGCATCTGGATACTTTTCCTGCTTCAAGTATGACGGATTAACTTCATAATCTTAAATCCTAACAAACCTTTTGCTTTCTTTTTCAATGGGCAAAAACCGTGCTTTTCTTTGTAAAGTTTTTTGATTGTAAGAATGAATTTATGTGATGATTTGCAAGAAGGCATACTTGCTAGGACTAGCAGTTTCAATTCGTTTTATAGAAATACAAGTGATTTTTGGTTTAAATTTGAAGTGAAACCAACTGATGCACATATGCCAAGTGCCAACTAAAGGCAGCCTTGGTTAGGATAGAACCATAGCTTGAAAATCTTTTAAATCTTTTACTCAAATATAATTCATAGGCTCATAAGTCCTTTTCACTATTAAAAAATTTTTAAAATATTTTTGAATATTTATATTTTATAATTAAATTTAGATAAAAATATTTTTTATTGATAAAAATAAAATAATTCATATCAAATTGACTCAAAGGAAAAAAATTAAAACCTAAAACCTAGACCAAGCCCTTGATCAAGTCTAGTGCCCACTTTATTGATAGTTGAATTATGTGCTTTTCTAACTTTTGGGAATATGATCCAAATTCCACGTTACATCACTATAGTTGTTGAGCTTCAAATGAATAGATAACATAGCTTTTGCCATCCATTACTGAGAAAACCTCTCTTTGAGTTAGATTATATGTTTAAACTTGAAAGTTCATTCAATTTTTGAAAAAAAAAATTGAACAAAAATATTAAGTTTTAAAAAATATTTGAGCAAAAACAAAATTGTTTTTAAAATAGGCCTAGTTTGAATATAACATTTGTGCCCAGATTCTGCTTGATTATTTTAGTATTATTTATAAAAAATTTTAAGAGATATAAAAAAGATTGATCGTTCTTAAAGAATTGATCTTTTTAAAACAAATTAATTTTTTTTAAATGATTGACACTTTCATAGTAGAGATTTTTCTATATAAAAATCTGAACAAACTTATAAACACCTGGACAACGTTCTTATATCATTGAATCAAACCTAAACAAAATTTTACTCATATTTTGAGTTAAACTAAACCTAGACAATGATAAAACTCATAAATACCCATTTTTGCCTATATTTCGAGTCAAATCAAACCTAGATAATGACACAACTCCTTAATAGCCACCTAAGCTTAAAATAAACCTGACTGACTAATGGATCTACTAAGGAGTTTTAACGACTTTTGCCTCTAAACCAAAGATAGACTACAGGAAAGTAGTCCATAATAAAGCTAAACCATAGCTCACAACCACTCGACCTTAGGCATAAATCGATGTATTCCAGCCAGCTTATGACCCTCAAGCACTTTCTTGGCAACACAATCTAGTCAAGGCTTGACTTTTATGAAGCTAAACCACCAAAACACTTTGAGCTTGGCCATAACATACCTTTGTTACAAAAACTTAGCTATAGCATATCTTGCTACAAAGTTAACAACAATTATAGATCCATGGTTGGCAATCAATGTTCATTAGATTTTTGATGCAGAAAATCTATTAGAGTTGAAATTAGAGAGTACATGGCTCATGTAATTGCTTACTTAGTATAAGCAATGGCTTCATACTAACCATATTACTAAAGAAGAGAGCAACCAAAAGAGAAAAGTTTGGAGGAACATGATTTTTATTTCATAATAAAACTTACAAAAAAAGTTTTGACATCTGCTTCATAGAGAAAAAATTGCTTTGTATAGGCAAAGGGGACTTATATGACAACAAACTAGTCATTATCAAAGATAGTGATCTTACACACAACTTTTAATAAAACCGGAATACTGACAAAAAATTAAAGGTAGTGGCAGTTGTCTTATTTTCTCAAAGCTCTTCCTTTGAGAGGAGAGCTAGATGTTAAAATTCTTTTACCAAGGAGAGTTTTAGTATGAGGCTTAAACTTAAATAAACTTAAACATACTTAATTACAAACTTTATTTAAAAAAAAAAAAGCAAAGATTTATTAATATAATATATAAGCCTCAAATCACAATCGTTAAACACACCTGTCACAACTCATATATCATATGCCAATAAATCATTCACCCTCTTAACATCGGATTTCGCCAGCCTATCTACTACTTTTGTTCGCTTCCCTAGGAATATGAACAATACTCCAATTAATAATATCACACTTGCTCAATTCATCCTTTTGAGGATATTCTTGAATTTCCATGGTGCTTTTCTCGTAGCATTAGTCCACTACTTTTAGATTACCATATTCAATAATAAAATTATGAGTACTAGCCCACTTAGATGTAGCAAAAAGGAAAGTGGATTCCGTAACAGCCATAAGCTCTGCCATTTTAGACTCAGCTAGTGCAATTAATTTTGAGAACACTATCTTGGACTCTTTTTGTTTGTTTCTTAGAATGCCTCTAATACTAACAAGTCCAAATTTTGCCTAAAGCACACCCATCAATGTTAAATTTTGGAGACCAACCGGGGGTGGCTTCAACTTGATAATCAGTAGTTTATTCTTTGTCTTCGGTGGTAAATGGACTGATACTGAAGAAATCATATAGTCAGGGACTGTACCCTGAGTAGTTGAGGATTTAGCATTGAACCAAAAGGCAAGTCCAAGCCTTATAGTGTCCATCAATTGCCAAAAATTGATATTTTTCCTGTTGAATACAATGTGTGAAATGAAGTGGTTGTTGGTGTAGTGGTTTTTGGTTTTGTTAAGTTTGGAAAAAGGATGTCCACTAGTCTCTTTCTTTTCTGTCTATAGGATGGTGTTGTTGTTGCTGGTAATGTTTGAACTTTTGCACCCATTTTCAGTTTGAGCTTTCTCTTGGTTGTATTTTATGCTGTGCTTCAAGGTTCAAGGGGGTAAAGAATAGTTTTGGTTGGAAAAGGGTATAGGTTGATGCTGACTTTATATGAGATCGGAGAGATGAGACTCTTAGAGGAGTTGTTTATAGGTTGAGTGAAAGTTAAAAAGGATACGAATTAAAGGAGTAAGAGTTAAGGCATATGTATCAAACATTTTAGGAGTCGACTGAGCTTGGCTGAGCGTAGAAACTGTCTTTCTTACTCATCTACCTGTTGTTGATATTTCTTTTGTAAATCTACCAACTGGACTACGAGGGACTTGATTTCAGCTTCTTTCTTTAACATTGTAAATGAAAAATGTTGGTTTGTCATTATAGCTTGATAGAGCTCTTTATCCAGCACATCTAGTCATGTTTGGATCTCAAAGATGACATTCTAAAGGCTAAAAACTTGTTGATTAAACTGTCTATGGATCTGATTAATTTTGCTTTCAATTTTTGTAATGCAGCATTTTAGGCAATGGAGTTTTTCAGGACTATTTCACTGCTAAGGATTTTTTTATTTCCTCCTTCATCCTTATTAGTAAGGTTTGGAACTCTTGGCATATGCCTATACTGATCCTATCAGAATTATCGTAAAAGACAGAATTCGACATTATAGAAAGATGATTCTAGCTGGATCATACAAATCTGGGTAGTTTGAAGTTTTTCCTTTTCCTTATCATATTTTTCAATGTAGGCAAATGCTAATGCATAGCAAGGTAAGGGACTTGTCTTTCTAGGTTTTAAAGGAAAAGGTGGAGAAGTTTCATTATGATGGTATATTTGCTAGCATTTTCGTCTAACGGAGCTGCAAAGCGATCCTTATCTTTTTTTTCTTTTTTGTATTTGTTGAAGCAACCTTTATAGTTGCAATTTAAATCTCATAGGCAATTTTTTTGTCAAGGGATATTTGAAATGAAATATCAGCATTCCTTTAATAGCAAATTGTGAATGTTGTTATTTTTTAGACCAAGTAGATCACCAAGTAAATTGTACAAACTAGGCTATGAAAGCTGACAACATCGTGTACTAGGTTGGAAACACTAAGGATAGGGTAGTTACTTATTTGGTGCCATGGTTGAACTTCATGGTATCTGTTTTATCTAGATTTGAGACAAAGTAGCTTTTGTTGATTGATCCGCTTTGAATGCCATGCTCATGAATCTTTTCATAGTCTATGACACATGTGGTTGGGAAAAGAGAAATCATCTATTATCGTCATTGTTTTAGTTACATGGACACATGTAGTTAAGTTTGTTTGAGCGTCAACTTCGACGAAGGGAATGTCATGTCTCTGGGAGATCAAGCTGTAGATCACATGATCCTAGATTCTGTAAGCCATCTGGCAATGCAGTGTGGCTTTATTAGTTATGCTAACCATCTCTGCACCATCTAGATTTGAACTTTTAGACACTTAATAAGAGTTAGATCCTTGAGCGCCATGTTGTAGTTCGAGATGAAGGTCATACATATCATCCTAGAATCCACGAAAGTTTTTGCAATTCCTATACAAGCATGTTCATACTTGAGGTATCTGAAATCTAGTAGGCTATTTTGGCAAAAACTGGTCGCCCTTTAATGCCATGAAAGTTTAATGCTAGTCTAATTAAAATAAATGTAAGTGTATCCAAGTTATAATCATTGAGTTGGGAATTCTGGAGGAATTTCAATAGTCACAAAGTGCTTTAGAGATCCTGAAAGAATAATACTTCAGTCAAACTTTATAAACTGAATATACTCTCTAGAGCTTGGTCTTTTTAGTGGACTAACATCTTAACAAAAGAGTTGGATGGCCGCTTAAAGGCTTTATAAGGTGAAGAAGAAGATGAGAATCTTAAATGTGGTTGGATTTAGGGATATAGGTTATTTCATATAAGTAGTCATACTTACTAGCTATGGTCTTAAGTGGAGAATAAGGTAAAAGGGAAAAATGTTTGGAGGATGTAAAAGCTGTTAGCACAAAAGGACAAGGAGATAATACCGTGAGGACAGAATCCTTAATTACTTTAGACCCATTAGTAATATAAAAAGTATTTCAACCTTTGCTCATTAGACCTATTGGCTCTCATACCAATAATAGGGATTAACATTGGACTAAAGATAAACCGCAGGAAAGTTGTCCATAATAAAGCAACCATGGCTCGCAAGTGATGGACCTTAGGTATCAAGATAGTCTAGCCAGACTTATGACTCTCAAGCGCTTTCTTGGTGACAAGATCTAGTTAAGGCTTGACTCTTATGATGCTATGCCGCTAGAACACCATGAGCTTCCCATAGCATAACTTTACTATAGTAACTTAGCTACAATGTATCTTGCTGTAGTGCTAATTGCAATTATCGATCCATGGCTGATAATCAATGTTCATGAAATTTCTGATGTAGAAGATCCACCAAAGTGGCAACTGAAGAGCATATTGACAATGTCATTACTTACTTAGTACAAGTAGTGGCTTCATGCTAACTATATTGCTAAAGGAGAAAGAAACGAAAAAGTATAAGTTTAGAGGAACATGATTTTTATTTCATAGTCAAATTTATAAGAGAAGTTCTGATGTCTATTTCATAGAAGAGTTGCCTTGGTACTTACAAGGCAATAAACTAAGCATTATCACAAATAGTGGCTAGCATAAAAGTAAAATCAGATGGACACAACTTTTGATAAAGCTGGGAGACTGACAAAATGAGAAGGAAATTACGAAAACATTAAAGGCTAGCACGCAATTTTACCAACGGTTAAAACTTTCTAAATCACATAATAGTTAATGGTTTTACTCCAAGCTTCAAACTACTAGTGCAAACAAGACCAATGAATGCAAACTATTCAAATTCAATTCAAAATAGAAGTTCAAATTTGATTTGATCATTGTAAATTTAAACTCAAACTATCATACAAACCAGACTTAAGTCTCTTTAAGACTTGATTTAAGTAACTCAAAGCCTAATCAAGCTTTTTTTATTATTATTTTTAATTAATATTAAAAATTCTTAATTCAAACTTGAAAACAAATAGAATTTGATGTCAACATCGAACTCAATTTTTAACAAGTAAACAAACTTAATCATACTTAATTGAACAAGTTTAAACAATTTGATTTTTATCTCAAATCGAGCTTTAATTTTAAAAGTAAAACTTAATAAAAACCTAAACTAAACTTTGTGCTCCGAATTTCAAGTCAAGGTCAAACTTTTTATAGTTTGAGCTCGATTTAGCTCGATTACACCCCTGCTTTGGACAAGAAAATTGGAACCAAGATTTTAAAAGATACTTGGAAACTATATTTAATAACAAAGTAAAAATACACTATCTTCACTTGGAAACTATAAAGTTGAAAACAAAGACAAAGCCCTGTAGCCGAACACTTAATAATGGCATTCTACTTCAATCAAACCAAAAAAATAAATAAAAATAAATAAAAGTAAAAATTTCTGCACAACCCTCCCGAGGTTAGTATTCCCATTTAACCTAGGATGAATCAACAATACTTCAAAACGAGTCATCTAAACAATCTGTATTGCATCCCAACCATCATGATGAATACAAATATCAAGCTGGAGCTCAGAAACCCGTACAATGGCTCGGATTTGGATATATATTACCCCATGTCAAACACCTGAATATTCTACACATTACCAATAGACATATAGGTAGCATCTCGAGTGGCCCAACCTCTGTGCACCAGCACCTTCGTGATTCACCATTTTCACCAAAAATAGAAAGTTTGGGTTAATATGAAAAGCAATGGATGAATAAGGTCGTATTTTTTTTACATTCTGGGAGTAAACGGAGGCGCAACCTTAACCTGCAAGTCAAAATTTAACAAATTAGCTTCCAAGGAAAAGTTAGCCACATCTACGAGTCCAACATCTCGTCTTGTATCTCATTTGGAGCAATGAGTCCCGGGATAGACAGCATCCATTGTCGCTCTCTTTCCCTCTGTACAGCAGCCTCTTCAGCATAGAGATCTTTATTGTCCTGCAGAAAGTAGAGTTAAATGATCAAATAGCCCATCAAAGCAAATTAATGCTATCAAAGACCATAGAGTGAAATCCCTAAATTTCAACTAGAAGTAAAACTAACAGTTAAACAAACTACACCGAGGATGAACAAAGATCTATTTACAAGCTCATAAGCAAAGATCTTTCTCGCTCTTTCAAAGCATTACCTGAGCTGAAAATTCTTTCAACTGCACAAGGAAGTCCCGTATGTGATTTTTCAATGTGGACAAATCATTTCTCGACTCAAAGAGTCCATTCACAAATTGAGTGACCTGAAACCCACATAGATCAGTGATAACAACTCAGTAAACAAAAGAATAATTGATTGGATGTGAAGCAGTTATTATACCTCAGCTGCAGTCATGTTGGGGAATGATGTACTTAGAAGTTTGATTGAGTATTCACGAACAAACATTCCGTTATTTGGATTTGGATACGGAACCGTAGCTGCATCCCACAAGGGCTCAGTCAACAAACCACTCTCAACCTGAAAATAATTCATTGACTAATATTAAACTGATGCAAAATCAGACAATCAAGGCACAATAAAAATACTTTACCAGGCAGAACAGGTGCTGTAAAACCAAGACATGCAACTTGAAGCCAGGTTTTATGAAATGTGTCCGTCAAGACTGCAAATATTTCTTGCTCTACAGTCAAAAAGTATGTTCAATAGAACTGGCTACAAAATTCAGAAGCCTGTAAAGGTCCCAAAACCGTAAACTCAGTATCTTATATCAACACAGTTATCAAACGTGCAAAACTACAACACTGTCAGACCTGAAAGTTTTTCAGCATTTCCAGTAGAAGATTCAGACCAGTTTCTGCAATATTCCTTTCTGTGTGCCGGAATGCCCAAATGATTGAATCCATAACTAGCTTTAGTTGCTGATGCAGATGAAGGAAAAAAAAATTAATAATCAGCAACAATTGCCTTGAAACTCTTCAAGCACCCAAAAAATAAAAAACTTACATTAGATAATTTGTTACTAGTTGAAAAAGTAAAAGCTTACAAAATCGAAATTTAAAGGAATTTTTATGTTTTTATTAAAGGAAAACTATAATAAATTAGCAAAAAGAAGAAACATGAGACCAACCTGACTTGACAACCGAATAAGCGCAGGAAAACAATGTGTAGCAATCGCACGAAGCAATGAAAAGAACTTGAGACGATGTTCTGGGTAATCTTCAAAATTTTTGGTTATCATCTGCAGGGCATGGCAGCAAGAAGTTAACAGGCAAAGCCACTAAAGAATAAACTATGACCTTTCAACTTTAAGTGGCCATCTGCAAAGCAGCATCAGACTTTCAGCGAGAGTATTATCAAATAATGCAGTTATGGCATGTTATTTATCAGCTATATCACATAGCATGAATCCAAATTTTATCAAAGCTCAAAGAAATGAGAAAAAGATCAAGAAAAATTCCTCCATAAAAGAAAAATAGTTAACAGAATATAACTTTTGCAGGACCTTCATTTTATTTAGTGACATGTATACCACATTTTAAAACTCATTCTTGTCATGCTTGCTCTGATAATTTCTCATGATTTAATACACAATATTATAGTTCTTATTCAAATAAGAGCCTTTGCATATAGTATCACATCCTAAGCTTTAAAGAGGGCATAGACAACACCCTCTCCCCCCATCCCCTGTGATCTCTTCCTCCTTTCCATAAAATGGGCATAAAAAAATATATAGAAATAAAGGACTCACCTCCAGTGTGCACTGGAAAACAGCTTCAAATATACGGGGAACATCATCTATCATTGCAACTTTATACCTTCATGAGTTACAAAAAAAAAAAAAAAAGGACCAAAATATAAGAAATGCAAAGATTTCATACTAAAGATGACAACAAATAACGAAACTAAAGAGAAATAGCATTACATCAGCAGGTACCAGTACAATAAATAGAATTTATATGCAGCTATGGTTTTGGCACAGAGAAAATGTTAAACAATTTAGTAACCACTGAAGCTTAGAAGAGTTAAATACAGCACTCTACGGGTCAGAGCATAAGGGATTAAACGCACTTAAATATTAAAATAAAACTCGCAGCGTTTATAAGGGAATAAGAAAAAGATAACTCTTTCAGCAGCAGAGTAACTAGTCCCAACAAGATTAATATGCAAAGATAACAAGAGCTTCCCATATCTTTTTAGTTGGGCCATAGAAGAAATATCAACAATAGACATACATGATTCTCTGGTATAACAAGCACTAAGTCAACAAAGCCATCCTAACCTAAAAAACGGGAGGATCAAGGAGTGCTTATGAAAACGACAAGTTGTTGATTAATGTTCAATAATACATCATAAAAAATGGAAGAAGGTATGCAATGGTTACCATACTTGTTTATTATTGTAGCAAAAAGTGACAAAACTTCAGATTCTCTAGCTTCAGGCAAATTTCTAGCATAGTCACCAAGTACTGGATCCATCATTGGGGGCACAAATTGTTTCCCAATTTGTGGTTGATCTTCTGCCTTGTCCAAAAATGTCTCAATGAGCTTAAGAGTTTCCCTCTTAACAGATCTGCTTCATAAAGAACATTAAATAAAGAAGAAATTTTTGGTCAAACCCAACAAAGAAAAGCATATCTGGCAAAATTGGTCTCACCGTAGAAGTTTCACATAGGATGTTTTTGATGCTAAGGGTCCACCTTCTGCAATACTACTTGATATAAGCTCACTGTACATTCTACAAATTACAGAATCATAATTACCATATTAGCAAGAAGAAGCTTCATCGCATTTACATCGAACTTGCATTTTGAACTACTAAATCAGATTTACCTGTATAAATTGAGCATGTCTAGAAATATCAAAGAAATCTGGGTTAAGAAATATGTTCCAAGAGAACCGGCCACACTAGTATTTGTCTGCAATGTATAAAGACTCAATTTAAGCCTCACTAAATCCCAATAGCATTGAATTATAACCACGACATGTACTTCAGAAATATCAACTCTGCAGGAAAGAATAGCACTAATCCAACACCAACGAACCCACTCAACAGATACCATTTATATTTCTACTTTTTCTTTTGTACAATGCAATAGAAACCAGACAGAAAAGCATAGTTTATTTTTCAAAAAAAGGCAGGCCTCTGCCTACAATACGTAAAAGTAACATGGGTGCACTATGCTTTATCGAAATCCAACAAAAGAAATGAAGAAAAAACTTCATATGAAAATAAGGATACCTGCAACTTCATATGAAAATAAGGATACCTGCAATATGTTTAACGCAGTTCTTATCACATCCTGATCTTTAAGGAAGTCAACACTTTGACGTGCCTGCCCTATAATTTCAACCCATTTCTGCATAACAAGCAACACCATAAGAAACAGACTACCCGCACAACCTCATCATACTTGCAAACAATGGCACAGACACATGAATACATATGAGAGAGAAAAAAGGCATCCGTTCCTCCATCAATGACAAACCTGGTTGGGAAGTTCCATCAGTCTATGCAAGTATTCATCCCTCTTATGAGGATCAGATTCCGCTTGAATCATATGACCAACCTGATATTAAAGGAAAAAAAAAAAAAAAAAAGAGCTCATCAAGAAACCAAATAGACATGCAAAGATCTCAATGGTACAGGCATGGAAAAGAGGCATACAGATTCATAAAATGTATGAATCTAATGAGGCTCTAGATCAGCCACCGTTGTTGCAAGAGCAGATAGAAGTTCAGACACAAATGGCTCATTTTCTCCAACCTGAATTCACAAGGTATAGTTCATAAATATAACAGGTTCTGACCTAACTATATACATATATATATATATGTAATATATATATATATATGAAGTTACAAACATAGAGACAAAATGTCACAGTAGATGATACCTGAACAATCACAAATTTT
>JBBYHL010436669.1:0-18495 GCA_038381835.1 Adansonia madagascariensis
ATAAACATGATCGACATTAAGAACAAATATGAAGTCAAGGCAAGCATAGAGGATGTAAGGATGCCAATGTTCTTGATTTGGCAGGCATTGATTCAAGTTAGGTTACTCAATGCAACATAAAAATTAGAAGACAATCTCCATAACTTCTGTGACTTCCACACAACTATAGGTCATACCTTACAAACATGTAAGAAGTTTAGGCCCATGGTTCAAAAAATGATAAATGAAGGCCAGATAGAATTCTATCATGAAATCACACCTACTACTGAATCTATCAACATGATAGGAGATAAAACCATGCAGCTACCTTATGGGAGAAATCGAGCCCTCATTCTTTATGGCAAGTCAAGTCTTGAGGCTAGTTTTTCGATACTACACCAAAGTTAGTTGTGGCGGTACCTAAACCATTCTTGTATAAGAGAAAAAAACTGTCCCATGGAAATACAAGGATCAGGTAGTGATGATCGAAGAACTAACTCCCTCAACTGCTGTAATGGAACTATTAGGAGTTGGTCACCTAACACATAGCAGTAGGTGTTACACTTCACCTGCTCAAGAAAAATAGAAGGTTGATGCATCTCCAAGCATCAATACCACTCAGGCCCAAGCAAAGAATTTTAAGCCTGAGAAAGTCAAGGAAGCAGTAAGTGAAAGAGAAGCCATAGAGTTTCTCAAATTCATTAAGCACAATGAATACTGCATTGTAGAGCAGTTAAGCAAATAACCCATAAAGATTTTTGTGCTATCTTTGCTTCTTAATTCAGAGGTTCACCAAAAATGCATTACTGAAGGTGTTAAATGAAGCATATGTGCCACTCGGCATCTCTATGGACAAACTGGATCAGCTAGAGAATAATATCATGGTTGATAATTATATCTCTTTCACTGATAATGAGATCCCACCTGGAGGCAAGGGCAGTTATAAAGCTCTGCATATCACTACCCATTGTAAGGGACATATTTTGCCTAAGGTACTCATAGACAATGGGTCGGTCCTTAATGTCATACCTATGACTACATCAAGCAAACTCTTTGTCGATCAGTCTAACATTAAAAGTGGTCACACCATAGTTTGAGCTTTTGATGGAACATCTCATGAAGTAATTGAAAAATCATAATCCAACTCTAAATAGGCCTATGTACATATGAAGTGGACTTTCAAGTTATGGTTATTAATCTTTCTTATAATTACTTATTAGGAAGGCCATGGATACACTATGCTAGAGCTATCCTATCATCTCTCCATCAGAAGCTCAAATTTATGATAGATGACAAAGTAGTCACCATTAAAGCTGAAGAAGAAATGATCGCCACTACTTTTACTGAGGATATCTACATAAAGCCTAATGAAGAAGCACCAGAGTCATCCTTTCAATCTTTTAAGTTCATTAATGGAACATTTGTGGGAGAAGGATTGCCAATAGTTAAACCTCACCTGTCAAAGAGTACCCACTCAGGTATAAAAATAACCATTGGCAAAGGTTCCCGTGCTAGAAAAGGGTTTGGCAAGAATCTACAAGGGATAGCCTAAGCCCTATAGGTCACCACGCAAGCCAAGAAGCCTAAGATTCAAGGCCAATACGCACTCAAGAAAATAGTAAGAAAAGAGGATCTATAACTAGGAGATGACATGATCATTAGGTTGAAGGGGGAATCGAAGCTGATAATGTTCTCGTCTCTCCGTGAGATATTTCATTTGGGAGGACAAATTAATCTAAGCCAAACAGAAGAGCAAAAGGCTAAAGATGTCTTGGTCATCTTAAATAGAGCACTTAACAACCTTTATCTCTAAGATACCAAGCCATAAAATTCATTTTCTTCCACTGAGACCGGATTTTGATGATAGGGTCATGATAAAGGCCCTGCACTTTTCCTATCCCTTTTATGTAAATTAAGAAATGAAAACCTATTTGCCCTCACCCAAAGGCAGATAGGTGTCCTATGAAAAGGGCATTTTTTTATCAAACATTATCAATGAGGTGACTTTTGCATATATCATTCCATATTATGTATCATTTTTCAACCTCTTTTGCCTTTATTTTTATCCAAATCCCTTGGTTATGTGTGTACTTTTTGTAATGTTTATTTCTTTACCCTTTCAAGTGTCCTGACGATAGTGATATGGATGTGTCTAATGGGTTATTGAAGATTAATTTCGAACAGTCAATTTGCACTAGTAAAGTTGATCCTGAATAGGATTTCAAAGAGAGCTCTATACCACTAGACCTCTTACGATTAGTTAAGCAAGAGGAGAAGTAGATCATGCCCCATAACCCAATGGAAGTAATAAATCTGGGTACTTAGAAGGATCAAAAAAAGATTAAAATCAAAACCTTAATAAAGTCAACGACTGGGACCAAATTGATAGAATTACTCCAGGAATATCAGGATGCATTCGTTTGGTCATCAAGACATGCCAAGACTGGACACTGATATATTGATCCATAAGCTTCCCATCAAGCTTGGATGCAAACAGATCTGATAAAAGTTAAAGAGGACAAAACCGAAAATGCTTCTCAAAATTAAAGAGGAAGTCAAGAAGCAGTTTGATGCAGGGTTTATTGTAGTAGCCAAATATCCAAAATGAGTTGCCAATATAGTCCTAGTCCCAAAGAAAAATGGCAAAGTATGAATGTGTGTTGATTATTAGGATCTGAATTAAGTTAGTCCCAAGGATAACTTCTCACTACCTTATATCGACATTTTGGTAGACAACACGACCAAGAATTCTCTGTTCTCCTTTATGGATGGATTCTCAAGCTACAACCAAATCAAGATAGCGCTTGAAGACATGGAGAAAACAACTTTCGTAACCATGTGGGGGATATTTTGCTATAATGTCATACCCTTTAGACTAAAAAATGCTGGGGTAACCTATCAACAGGCCATGATAGCCTTGTTCCATGACATGATGCATAAAGAAATTGAGGTCTACATTGATGACATGATTGCTAAGTGAACGAAAGAGGATGAGCATATCACAGACCTTCAGAAACTTTTTAAATGGCTACAAAAATTTCAACTCAAATTGAATCTTGGTAAGTGTACCTTCAAAGTCACTTTGGATAAGCTTCTAGGCTTTATAATCAGCAAAAAAGGGATTAAAGTTGACCCAAACAAAGTTAAAGCCATTCAAGATAAGCCACCACCTCAAGCCCAAAAAGAAGTGAAAAGTTTTTTGGGGAGACTGAACTATTGCTAGATTCATATCCCAGCTCACTGACAAATGTGACCTTATCTTTTGGCTCTTTCGCAAACAAAATCTAAAAAAATGGAATGAGGCATGTCAAAAAGCCTTTGATAAAGTCAAACACTCTCTATCAAGCCCATTAGTGTTTGTACCACCAGTCCCCGATTTGCCTTTAATCCATTACTTGGCAATCTTTGACAAGTCTATAGGTTGTGTATAGGGCAGCATGATGAGTCAGGAAAGAAAGAACAAGCAATCTACTACTTAAGCAAAAAGTTCAAGGAATATGAGTGCAATTCTCCATAGTCGAGAAGTTATGCTATGCTTTGGTGTAGACAGCCAATAGACTTAGGCAATACATGCTGTATTATACCACGTGGTTGATTGCAAGGCTCGATCCTATCAAGTATCTATGTAAAGCCCCTACACTATCAAGAAGGCTAGCTAGATGGCAAGTCCTACTTTCTGAATATGACATTGCCGATGTCAATCAAAAGGCCATCAAGGGCAGTGCGATAGCTAACTTTTTGGCAAATCGGGAGGTAGATGACTATAAACCCTTAAATTTTGACTTCACAGATGAAGATCTAATGTATTTCTGAAAACAAAGATGCCTTCAGCCAAGATCAATCCTGGAAGATGTATTTGATGGAGCATTAAACGCTCTAGGACATGAAATTAGGGCAGTATTGATGTCACCTAATAGGAGTCATTATTCGTTCACAACAGGGCTAAATTTTGACTGCACGAATAATATCGCAAAATATGAAGCTTGTGTCATGGGGCTTCAAGCAACCATTAAGAGGAATGTTAAGATATTATAGGTGTTTAATGATTCAGCCCTAGTAATCTACTAATTGAAAAGGGAATGGCAAACTAGCGATGCCAAGCTAATGCAGTATGAGAAGCTGATAGCAGAGCTAAGGAAAAAATTTGATGATATTAGTTTTTGACACTTACCTCGAGAAAAGAACCAAATAGCTTATGCTTTGGCTACCTTTCATCTATGTTTAAAGTAAACCAAGAATCGAATGTTGCTCCATCCAGATGAGCATCTACACAACTCTGGTTCATTGTCATAGTGTCAAAAAAGAGAAAGATGGCCTACCGTGGTACTATGACATCCTTTGTTAAATTAGGATCAGCAATATCCCAAACATGTAACCGAGACTGATAAAAGGACTACCAGAAGGCGGGCTATAAAATTTATTCTTGATGGAAAAATCTTATACAAAAGGAGTCACGATCAAGTATTGCTCAAATGCGTTGACACTGCTGAAGCCAAAAAGATCCTAGAAGAAGTTCATGAAGGGATTTATGGCACACAAACTAATAGACATTGGATGGCCAAGCAAATCATGAGAGTGGGTTATTACTAGTTGAGAGAGACTGCATTAATTATGCCCGAAAATGCCATAAGTGTCAAATCTATGTGTACAAGATCAATGTTGCTCTAGCGCTACTTTATGTCATGATGGCCCCATGGCCCTTCTCTATATAGGGCATGGACGTGATCAAGCTAATCATTCATAAAACTTCAAATGGGCATCATTTTATCTTGGTAGTGATCGACTATTTCACCAAATGGGTGAAGGCTACCTCATATGCTAGAGTCACTAGATCGACCATCTGTAAGTTTGTCAAGTGGGACATCATCTGTAGATATAGCCTCTTTAACTAAATCATCATAGACAATCCAAGGAACTTAAACAATAAAATGATGCAAGCAGTCTGCTTACAGTTCAAGATCCAGCATCATAATTTTGTCCCTTATTGCTTAAAGATGAATGGGGAAATCAAGGCAGCCAACAAAAACATTAAAAGAATAGTTGAGAAAATGGTTGAGACTTATAAAGACTGGCTTGAGAAGCTATTCTTTGCACTTCATGCCTATCGGACCTCAGTTCGCACTTCCATGGTTGCTACCCTATTTTTTCTTGTCTATGAGATGAAAGCTGTATTGCCTATCGAAGTTGAGATCCCTTCTCTCAAAGTCTTGATAGAAACTAAACTTGAAAAAGCTGAATGGGTCAAGAACAAATACGACCAGCTCAACCTCATCGAGGCAAAATGCATGAAAGCCATTTGCCATGGTCAAAATGAATCAAAGATGCACGATCTGAGCCCATGACAAAAAGATGCACCGACAACAATTTCACCCAGGTGAAGTGGTATTGAAGAAGATCCTCCCAATTCACAAAGATGCACGAGGCAAATGGACCTCTAATTAGGAAGAACCATATGTCATGAAGCAAGCCTTCTCTAGAGGGCCCTAATCTTGTCAGAAATGGATGGTAATGCCTTGCCCAACCCAATCAACTCAGACTTTGTCAAGAAATATTACACATAGAGGGTGAAAACCTAAAAAGGCATCCTAAAAAAAAGAGAAAACAAAAAAAATAAACAACAAAAAAAGAAAACAACAACAAAACAAAAACAAAAATAAAATTAAAACAAAAA
Source organism: Adansonia madagascariensis (assembly GCA_038381835.1). Classification (NCBI taxonomy): domain Eukaryota; kingdom Viridiplantae; phylum Streptophyta; class Magnoliopsida; order Malvales; family Malvaceae; genus Adansonia; species Adansonia madagascariensis. The sequence continues at coordinate 5,651 of JBBYHL010436669.1, forward strand.
AAGAGAAAACAAAAGGGGTCCAGATAAAAATCTAAAAAAAGCATCTGGGAATCGACCCAACTACAGTTGAAAACCTGCAAAGGTGATTTGAGAAGATTAATTTTGATGGGGCATAGACTAAGATCACTTATAGAACAAAGCGAAGCAGTCTTAGGGATCTTCCGAAGATTAGCTCATACTAGTCACATTCATTGTTTGAGAAATATCCTGAAAAGCACCTAGATAACACTCATGTCAAGATCTTCAGAGGCATCTTTTGCCTAAAAGATCATCCTTCTGGCCACCCTATCACTTGTTTGTCAAAAGATATAGCGAGTTATGTCTCTTTATTGTCATGAATAAAGATTGCCTTGTTTCTTTTAACCCCTTGTATAATTCACATTGCACTTGTCATTTAGTTGATAATGTTTGATAATCAACTAAAATATGCATTAGGACATCTCGATATTACATCGAAAGGAAAAATAAAGCACAGAAAACTCTACTCATGCCCTGATCGTCAAAATTATGGACTTTTTGCATCCAAACACCCACTCGATATGACCATACACCAAACCATTTCTTGCTTTCACAAGCCACATCTCAAGAAAAAAACCATTTTAAGCTAACCAAAAATCAACCCATGTGTTCTATCTGAAACCTATCCAAACCAGAGACATCAATCTAATCAGGCAAACAGTCTCCAAATTGTTGATAATGCTTTCTAATTATCAAAAAATTGATTGAACCTCTCAAATCAAGAAATGCAATAATTCAAATTCTTGAAAATAGATTTTTTGTCGAATCTCTAATGGAGCTGGGACAACCTACAATTCCTAGAGGGATTAGGAAAATTCCCATCCATAGTTGCAATAAAGATGAATTACCATCCTTATGAAAGTCGAAATAATGAACAAAAATAACGACGGTTACCTCCCAAATTAGACTTCACATCATGTAATCATGACAGCATTCCATATCATGTATTCATATTACCATCACACATCATGATTTCTCCAGTGTTACTTCAAGCCAGGTTCACCAAACCTCCAAGAAGTCCCTAGTAAGAACTCTAAGCTTCGTAAACCAAGCATTATTCAAGAGGCATCTATCAAGAAAACTTTTTAATCCTATATGAGCTAGTGGCAACAAACTTGTCTGCAAATTACCTGATACCAATCATACCCACAAGTCAGTGGCATTCTTTTCAAAGCCCACAAGTTAGTGGCACATCTTTAAAGCCCATAAGTTAGTGGCATATTTTCAAATCCCATAAGTCAGTGGCACTCTTTTCAAAGCCCATAAGTCAATGGCGTATTTTCAAAGCCCACAAGTCAGTGGCACCCTTTTTAATGTCCACAAGTCGGTGGTACCCCTTTAAAGCCCATAAGTCATTAGCACATTTTCAAATCCCACAAGTCAGTGGTACCCTTTTCAAAGCCCACAAGTCAGTGGCACTTTTTTAAAGTACACAAGTCAGTGGCATCTTTTCAAAGCCCACAAGCCAGTGGCACTTTTTTAAAGCCCACAAGTCAGTGGCATCATTTCAAAGCCCATAAGTCAGTGGCATCTTTTCAAAGCCCATAAGTCAATGGCACTTTTTCAAAGCCCATAAGTCAGTGGCACCTTTTCAAATTCCACACAAACTGGTGGCAACTAAGTTTGAGTCAAAGTCCATACAAGCATGTGGCACCCAAGTCTGAGTCAAAGTCGCATAAGCTGGCGACACTCGAATCAAAGACCATACGAGCTAGTGGTACCTAAGTTTAAGTCAAAGCACGTATAAGCTAGCGGTACCCATATAAAAAATCCATGTTACTCTGCACCTACCTAAGAGGGCTAAACCTTAGAAAACCTAACACCTAGTGTTCTGGGAAGCGTTATTCCACCTCAGATAAAATAGTGTTTATTCATTTTTGCCTTGTTCTTAATTCTCAGCAACAATTAAAGAGGGGCAGTTGTAGACACCTTACTTTATTTGGGCTAATTTTTATAAACCTAGGGCATGGACGCGAGAAGGGCAATGATAGTTTGAGGAGGTCAAGAAGGCCTATGGATCATATCCAAGGTAAATGCAAAGATATGGCACCAAATGATGTAGTTCAAGGTGTCAGGGGATAAAATATCTAAGAAAATTCTTAATTTTTCTTGAATGTATTGATACATGGTTCTCATATATCAATACAATTCTCTAACATGCCAAAAATTTAAAATGTCCCTATTTGTATCGATACAAAATATAAATGTATCTATACATAAGCTTATGTATCGATACAAGAGCTCATGTATCGATACTAGCCATGCCAAAACCAAAATATGCATTCTGTAAATAAATGTATCGATACATATCAACTTGTATCGATACAATGTTCATTGTATCGATACATTCAAGGTATTTAGACTAAATGTATCGATACATTCTACAATGTATTGATAGATACAAGCCATTTTTCATGGTCTGGGCATTTTTTCTCATCGACCATTGATCAAAAACTTGATTTCAACTTATTTCTTTGCATTAGAAAAGTTCAAAACCTATATCAGATTATGAATTTAGACTTTTGAATTAATCAAAACATTTTTTTGAAGTCTAAATTAGATCAAAAGGGTCAATGTCACGTAATCACCATACTCCTCCCTAGTTTGTTAAACAAGATCAACATCAGCCAACTTATTTGCTGAAAAATTATTTTAGCATTTAAACCAGCCACCCTATATTTATCACATTGGCAGCGAGTTGCTCCCTGTAGCCACTCTATAGCCACCAAGCTGACATTAGTTTGTCCCTTTTGAGAAATGACCAAACACACCTCCAATTTGGCTTCAAAATGCTGGTATAAATAGACCACTTATATCTCAGCTAAAAAAGGTTAGATTCCAGGTCATTTTTAGCTTCCAAAACCCATTCTTACAACATGAAAACCAGAATACCATAGTTCTTCACTCACCACCCAAAAATAGCCCTAAAACACCTGTTCCTAACCATTACACATTCTAAAAATCACCCTTATTCATACTAGGACCAAAACTTTACTGTTTTTCTCTTTTTCTTGCTTATTAACAACAAAGAAAATAGAGAAATTCAAGCTATCTCTACTGTTCCAACTATTTGGCCAAAAATTAAAGTTTTGTTGGTATAAGTTCTTTATCACTTTTATTTTTTATTTTTTAGCATCTTCATCATTTTAGTAAGCTCTCCATGTTTCCATCACCCTTTTAGGATTCTCATGCATTATTGTGGCCTTTGGTTATGGTAGTTTAGGATTTGGATGCCTTAAGCCCTTTTGATATGCAAAATGCCTAATTTTATCCTAATTATTTTGATTGCTCTTGCTTATGCATTTTATGCCATATCCATGCATCTTGTTATGATTAATCCATGTATGAATCATTAGCCTAACATATTTCAAGCATATTTATACATTACCTTGCATCTTGTCATGAATCATTGTCATTTTCAGCTTTCACAACATTTTCTTGTCAAAGTGCATAACACTTTCTTTGTTAAGACCATTAGTAAAGTTTGCATGCCTATTTATGTCTTGTGCCATCACCTTGTATGTTCATTGTCTTCTCCTTGTGTAAATACATGTTTGATGGCTATCAAAAGCTTATTTTCAAAACCTCCCTAAATCAAGCATGTTAACCTCAACCAATAAGGATTAGCATGAACTTAGTATTTTTCTTAAAGTTAGGAAAATATCTTAAGGGAAATTAAGTTTTCCAGATCTAGAATCCTAGTTAAACGAGCTCAAATCTTTTGATTTTGCAAAAAAAATGGCTTTACACTTGTTCCTGAAATGTTTGCGCCTTGTTTTTGAGTCAAAACCTTGAGAGGTATGATCAACGGGCTGTTTTATTATCCCAAAATACTCTAGGGCTATGCAACCGAGTTTGTGATGCTCATGCCACTCTTTCCCTTTAGTTATGGACATTCGAGTGTCGATGACTCGAGTTTGGACCCGTAAACATAAAGAAAATAAGAAATATTACAAATTAAAAAAATTAGTTTAAAATCCAAAACAATTTTTCATGAATTTTATAATATTTTTCTTTGAAAGTGTGTCAAAATACCTTTAAAAAGAGTTCATGTTCATCTTCGGATTAGTCTGGATGAAAAAGTTACGATTTTTCAAACATAGACTATCTAGAATCCTATAGTAAACAAAGTGTATTTTGGTTGTATGCCCACTAATGGTTTTTCCAAATCCATCCAGCATTTTTCCTAAAAGTTTCATGAAATTCCCTTTATGGAAAGGTATTATTCGCAATTTTTTGATACCAAATGAGTTCGAAATGATTTTTCAAATTTTGACTCACCTTATCTCTCATATCTTTGCTAGCATCAAAATTAATCTGAACATGAAAATTTATTCCTCTGAAAAGTGACTTTAGGATAATGGGAATATTTTTAGGTTGACCCTTGTTGAGTTACCTTTCTAACGGAATCTTGTTCACCCTCTAAAGCCTTCAAACTAATTTAGAATAAATTCAGGAAGTAGGATAGTGTGATGCTGTCCTCTATTTTCAGTTATGGTCAAAATTAATTTGTTTTCCTGAATTTTGCCTTGAGATATTCGAATGTCTCTGTATCACGCTGATTAGACTCAAGAACAAGCTTTGATCTCCCATAGGCTTATATCAAGGGATAAACATATTTTACATCTTTACCATCCTCATTCATAATAATTTCTTTTGCCAAAAGTTGTCAAGATGCTTACCCATTTCTTAAATCATAAAGTTTTGTCAACTTAAGTTTTCCAACTCGACATGTCTAAAGAGTGTCAGACGTGTCAATTTTAGGGATACTCTAACTGAACCTTTCGAAGGGATACTTCAGCCCTATTTTTTAAAATTGTCGAGATTGAAAAATCTTCCTTTGTCAAAATGAATTGTCATCCACAAGGATGCTCTAAGCCCAACCTTTGAGGGGATACTCCAACCCTACTTTTCAAAATTGTCAAGATTTAAAAATCTTCTTTTGTCAAAATTATTTGTCATCCATGGGGATACTCTAACTCTACCTTTCTGAAGGGATAATCCAACCTTATCTTTCAACAATAATTAATTTTTTCCTCTTTTTTGGACTTTCTTGAATATGTAAAACAAATCTTGTTCAATGAAGAAACCCGATGCATCTAAAAAATTATCGATTTGGTTATTCCTAAATAATCGATGACAATTGCAAGATAAATCCCAATTGTCCATTCCTTTTCTTTATCATTGCATTAGATGATCTATGTTATGTTACTTCATTTGTTGCCTCACTAATGTGATTTCTTTGTGACAATTATTTGCATTCATATTTTCAAATCATTTCAAATTAAATTAAAGGTAATGTTCTGCGTGGGTATCTCTCTAGTGCCCAAAGTGGAACATTCTATTTTCAAAGTAAAATCCAAAAGTCATTTTATTGAAAATTTTTATATTCCCCATCTTTTTGGGGCATATATGAGATTAAATCTTTTTCATCAAAACCTGGATTTGTATTTCTCTAAGATTCATGCATTAAAAGAGGGTTATATCAAAATAGTGACAAGGTAAGATCGAAAGAATCAAAACTAAGATAAGACATACCTAGTAAGGTACCGATTTCGGGCGTCATGAAGAGGTTCATACCTTATCGTGCGTAAAAAACTCCCAAACCTAAATAGTGAATCTTTGTACTACATAGACCACGGGATAGATGTTTTAAGTTTCCTAACTCAAAACTAGGTTTCAATAGGCATTCGGTCATGGCTAGCCCAAAATGATTGGTGGTGACTCCATGCATTGGCTATTTCATGGTGGTCATCTAAGACCAATAAGATGAGTGCTTCGTCTTATGATCCCTTTCACTGTATCATAAATTGAGAATCCATACATTCTTGTTCTCATCACATCATGAAAGAAAAGTCCCAGTTAAGGAGACATTTCCATGTCAGAAAATATTTTATGTTGTACATACCCATAGATCCGCGAGGATCCACCTCGGGGTACGTTGCGACAACTATGTGAATTTGCGTTTACCCTAATTGAAATAAGAACTTCAATTCTAAAAATGGTAGAAGGATAAGTTTTTCTTATAAAACGAAAGCATCAATATCATTTATCCCAATGAGGGGAATGAATTGGTGGTGCCCAATCAATAAAAAAAGGAGATTATTATGTTAATTTATTTTTATACCAATTGAAAGGTGTACTTTAATTCTTAAAATGGTAGAAAAAGAAGTTTTTCTTATTAAACCAATGCATCAATATCATTTATCCTAATGAGGAGAATGTGTTTATGGTGCCCAATCATTAAAAGAAAGGGGATTATTATGTGAATCCATGTTTATCCCAATTGAAAGATAAACTTTAATTGTAAAAATGGTAGAAAGATAAGTTTCTCTTATGAAACCAAAGCATAAATATCATTTATCCTAATGAGGAGAATATGTTTATGGTGCCTAATCATGAAAAGAAAAGAGATTATTATGTGAATCCATGTTTATCCCAATTGAAAGATGAGCTTTGATTCTAAAAAATGGTGGCAAGTGAAGTTTTTCTTATAGAACCAAAGCATCAATTCATTTATCCCAATAAGGAGAATGAATTAGTGGTGCCCAATCAATAAAAGAAAGGAGATTATTATGTGAATTCATTTTTATCCCAATTGAAAAGTGATATTCAATTCTAAAAATGGCAAAAAGAAAAGTTTTTCTTATGAAACCAAAGCATCAATATCATTTATCCTAGTGAGGATAACGTGTTTATGGTGTCCAATTATGAAAAGAAAGGAGAGTATTATATGAATCCATGTTTATCCCAATTGAACAAAGAACTTTAATTCTAAAAATTGTAGAAAAAAAGGTTTTTCTTATGAAACCAAAGCATTAACATCATTTATCCTAATGAGGAGAATGCCTTTGTGGTGCACAATCATGAAAAGAAATGAGATTATTACATGAATCTATGTTTATCCTAATTGATAGACAAACTTTAATTCTAAGAAATGGTGGGAAGTGAAGTTTTTCTTATTAAACCAAAGCATCGATTCATTTATCCCAATGAGTAGAATGAGCTTATGGTACCCAATCATGAAAAGAAAAGAGATTATTACATGAATCCATGTTTATCCCAATTAAAAGATGAACTTTAATTCTAAAAATGGTAGAAAGAGAAGTTTTTCTTATGAAACCTAAGCATTGTCGCAACGTGCTCTAGGGTGGATCCTCACAAATCTATCGGTGCGTACTACTTAAAATATTTTCCTAACTTAGAAATTTCTTCTTGGCCGAGATTTTTTTTCACGATGTGATGAAAACAAGAATGTATGGATTCTCGACTTATGACATAGTGAAGGGGACTATAAGATGAATCGCTCATCTTATTGGTTTCGGATGACCATCACAAAATGGCCAACACTTGTAGTCGCCACCAATCATTTCAGGCTAAGCATGACCGGATGCCTATTGAAACCCATGTTTTAAGTTACAAAACTTAAAACATAGATCTCGTGGTCTACGCAGTACAAAGATTTATCGTTTGGGTTCGAGAGTTGGTTACGCACGAAAAGGTACGAACCTCTTCGTAATACCCAAAATCGATACCTTACTAGCTATGTCTTATCTTAGTTTTGATTCTTTCAAATTTACCTCCTCACTATTTTGATATAACTGTCTTTTAATGCATGAATCTTATAGAAATACAAATCTAGGTTTTGATTAAAAAGATTTAATCTCATATACGCCCCAGAGAAATGGGGAATATAGAAATTTTCAATAAAATAACCTCTGGATTTTACTTTGAAAATGGAATGTTCCATTTTGGGCACTAGAGAGATACCTACCCAGAACATTACCTTTAATTTTATTTGAAATGATTTGAAAACATGAATGCAAATAATCATCACAAAGAAATCATGTTAGTAAGGCAACAAATTAAGTAACATAACATGGATCATTCAATGCAATGATAAAGAAAAGAATGGACTATTGGAATTTACCTCACAATTGAAATCGATTATCTGGGAATAACCAAATCGATAATTTTTTAGATACATCTAGGTTTCTTGATTGAATAAGATTTGTTTGACATATTCATATAAGTCCAAAAAGGAGGAAAAAATTAATTGTAGATGAAAGATTGGGTTAGAGTCCCTTCAAAAAGGTGAGGTTGGAGTATCCCTGTGGATGACAAATAGTTTTGACAAAGAAAGATTTTTAAATCTTGACAATTTTAAAAAAAATTAGGGTTGGAGTATCCCCTCAACAGGTTAGGGTTGGATATCCCTAAAAGTGGCATATCTGACACGCATTAATGAAATTGAGTTGGAAAACTTAAATTGACAAAACTTTGTGATTTAGAAAATGAGTAAGCATTTTGGCAATTTTTGGCAAAAAAAAATCCGTGAACTGGACTTTTCTTTCACGATGTGATGAGAATGAGAATGTATGGATTCTTGATTTAGGATACAGTGAAGGGGACCATAAGATGAATCACTTATCTTATTGATCTTAGATGACCACTATTAAATGGCCAACGCATAGAGTCACCGCCAATCATTTTGGGCTAGGCACTACTGAATGCCTATTGAAACCTATGTTTGGAGTTAGGAAACTCAAAACATCTATCCCGTGGTCTACATAGTACAAAAATTCACTATTTAGGTTTAGGAGTTGGTTACGCACGATAAGGAATAAACCTCTTCATGATGCCCAAAATCGATACTTTACTAGCTATGTCTCATCTTAGTTTTGATTCTTTCGATCTTACCTTATCACTATTTTGATATAACCTTCTTTTAATGCATGAATCTTAGAGAAATACAAATCCAGGTTTTGATGAAAAAGATTTAATCTCATATATGCCCCAAAAAGATGGGGAATATAAAAATTTTCAATAAAATGACTTTTGGATTTTACTTTGAAAATAGAATGTTCCACTTTGGGCACTAGAGAGATACCCACGCAGAACATTACCTTTAATTTAATTTGAAATGATTTGAAAATATGAATGCAAATAATTGTCACAAAGAAATCACATTAGTGAGGCAACAAATGAAGTAACATAACATGGATCATCTAATGCAATGATAAAGAAAAGGAATGGACTATTGAGATTTATCTCGCAATTGTCATCGATTGTTTAGGAATAACCGAATCGATAATTTTTTAGATGCATCAGGTTTCTTCATTGAACGAGATTTGTTTCACACATTCGTGGAAGTCCAAAAAAAAGGAGAAAATTAATTATTGTTGAAAGATAGGGTTGGAGTATCCCTTCGAAAAGGTGAGGTTGGAGTATCCCCATGGATGACAAATAATTTTGAAAAAGGAGGATTTTTAAATCTTGACAATTTTGAAAAGTAAGGTTAGAGTATCCCCTCAAAAGGTTGGGGTTAGAGCATCCCCATGGATGACAATTCATTTTGACAAAGGAAGATTTTTCAATCTCAACAATTTTAAAAAATAGGGCTGAAGTATCCCCTCGGAAGGTCCGATTGGAGTATCCATAAAACTGACACATCTGACACTCTTTAGAGAAGTTGAGTTGGAAAACTTAAGTTAACAAAACTTTATGATTTCAAAAATGGTTTAGCATCTCGATAACTTTTGGCAAAAGAAATTATTATGAATGAGGATGGTAAAGATATAAAATATGTTTATGCCTTGATACAAGCCTATGGGGGATCAAAGCCTGCTCTTGAGTTTGATTAGGGCGATACAGAGACATTTGAATATCTCGAGGCAAAATTCAGGAAAGCAACTTAATTTTGACCATAACTGAAAATAGGGGACAGCATTATGCTATCCTACTTCCCAAATTTATTCTAAATTGGTTTGAAGGCTTTAGAGGGTGAACAAGATTCCATTAGAAAGGTAACTCGATGAGGGTCAACCTAAAAATATTCCCAATATCCCAAAGTCACTTTTCAAGGGAATAAATTTTCATGTTCAAATTTATTTTGATGCTGGCAAAGCATATGAGACACAAGGTGTGTCAAAATTTAAAAAATCATTTCGAACTCATTTGGAATAAAAAAATTGCAAATAATACCTTTCCAGAAAAGTAATTCGGGGATGAACAAGACCTTTTTTTAAAGGTATTTTGACACACTTTCAAAAAAAAATTATAAAATTCATGAAAAGTTGTTTGGAATTTTAAACTAATTTTTTAATTTCTAACAGTGCTGCTGCCAGCAGGGGATAAAGTAAAGCAGAGGATATTTCTTATTTTCTTTATGTTTACGGGTCCAAACTTGAGTCATCGACATTCGAACATCCATAACTAAAGGGAAAGAGTGGCATGAGCATCATAAACTCATTTGCATAGCCCCAAAGTATTTTGGGATAATGAAACAGCCCGTTGATCATACCACTCAAGGTTTTGACTCAAAAACAAGGCACAAACATTTCAGGAACAAGTGTAAGGGCATTTTTGTTACAAAATCAAAATATTTGAGCTCGTTTAACTAGGATTCTAGATCTAGAAAACTTAATTTTCCCTAAGATATTTTCCTAACTTTAAGAAAAATGCTAAGTTCATGCTAATCCTTATTGGTTGAGGTTAACATGCTTGACTTAGGGAGGTTTTGAAAATCAGCTTTTGATAGCCATCAAACATGTATTTACACAAAGAGAAGACAATGAACATACAAGGGGATGGCACAAGACATAAATGGGGATGCAAACTTTACTAATGGTCTTAACAAAGAAAGTGATGCACTTTGACAAGAAAATGTTTTGAAAGCTAAAAATGACAATGATTCATGACAAGATGCAAGGTAATCTATAAATATGCTTGAAATATGTTAGGCTAATGATTCATACATGGATTAATCATAACAAGATGCATGGATAGAGCATAAAATGCATGAGCAAGAGTAATCAAAATAATAAGGATGAAATTAGGCATTTTGCATATCAAAGGGGCATTAAGGCATCCAAATCCTAAACTACCATAACCAAAGGCCACAATAATGCATGAGAATCCTAAAAGGGTGATGGAAACATGGAAAGCTCACTAAAATGATGAAAATGCTAAAAAATAGAAAATAAAAGTGATAAAATAAGAAGTTATACCAACAAAACTTTAATTTTTGGCCAAATAGTTAGAGTAGTAGAGATGGCTTGAATTTTCCCTTTTCCTTGTTGTTAATAAGCAAGAAAAAGAGAAAATAGTAAGGTTTTGGTTCTAGTATGAATGATGGTGATTTTTAAAATGTGTAATGGTTGGGAATGGGTGTTTTGGGGCTATTTTTGGGTGGTGAGTGAAGAACTATGGTATTCTGGTTTTTTTGTTGTAAGAATGGGTTGTGGAAGCTAAAAATAAGCTGGAATCTAACATTTTTTAGCTGAGATATAAGTGGTCTATTTATACCAGCATTTTGGAGCCAAATTGGAGGTATGTTTGGTCATTTCTCAAAGGGGACAAAGTGATGTCAACTTGGTGGCTATAGAGTTGCTATAGGGAGCAACTTGCTACCAATGTGATAAACATAGGGTGGCTGGTTTGAATGCTAAAATGATTTTCCAGCAAATAAGGTGGCTGATGGTAATCTTGGTCAACAAACTAAGGAGGAGTATGGTGATCAGGTGACATTATAATTTAGATTCAAAAGTCCTAATTCGTAAACTGATATGGGTTTTGAACTTTTCTGATGTAATTAAATGAGTTAAAATTAAGTTTTTGATCAATGGTCGATGAGTAAAAAATGCCCGGACCATAAAAAATGGCCTGTATGTATTTATACATTATAGAATGTATCGATACATTTGGTCCAAAAACCTTGAGTGTATCGATACAATGAACATTGTATCGATACAGGTTGATATGTATCGATACATTTCTTTATAGAATGCATATTTTGGTCTTGGCATAACTAGTATCAATACATGAGCTCCTATATTGATACATAAGCTTATGTATAGATACATTTACATTTTGTATCGATACAAATGGGGACATTTCAAAATTTTGGCATGTTGGAGCATTGTATCGATACATGAGAACCATGTATCAATACATTCAAGAAAAATTATGAATTTTCTTAGATATTTTATCCCTGGACACCTTGAACTACATCATTTGGTGCCATATCTTTGTATTTACCTTGGATATGATCCATAGGCCTTTTTAACCTCCTCAAAATATATTGCCCCTCTCGTGTCCATGCCCTAGGTTGATAAAAATTAGCCCGAATAAAGTAAGGTGTCTACAATTGCCTCTCTATAACTGTTGCTGAGAATTAAGAATAGGGCAAAGATGAATAAACATTATTTTGTCTGAGGTGGAATGACGCTTCTTAGAACACTAGGTGTTGGGTTTTCTAAGGTTTGACTCCCTTAGGTAGGTGCAGAGTAACATGGATTTTTTATATGGGTCCTGCTAGCTTGTACAGGCTTTGACTTAAACTTGGGTACCGCTAGCTCGTGTGGGCATTGATTTGAGTGCCGCCAACATATACGGGCTTTGACTTAGACTTGGGTGCCATATGCTTGTGTGGATTTTGACTTAAACTTGGGTGCCACCAGCTTATATGGAATTTGAAAAGGTGCCACTAACTTATGGGCTTTGAAAATGTGCCACTGACTTATGGGCTTTGAAAAGGTGCCATAGACTTATGGGCTTTGAAAAGATGCCACTGACATATGGGCTTTGAAAAGATGCCACTGACTTGTGGGCTTTAAAAAAGTGCCACTGACTTCTGGGCTTTGAAAAGGGTGCCACTGACTTGTGGGATTTAAAAATATGCCAATGACTTGTGGGCTTTAAAAGGGTGCCACTGACTTGTGGGCTTTAAAAATATGCCATTGACTTATGGGCTTTGAAAAGGGTGCCACTGACTTATGGGATTTGAAAATATGCCACTGACTTATGGGCTTTAAAGCTGTGCCATT
>JBBYHL010436729.1:2040-18472 GCA_038381835.1 Adansonia madagascariensis
CTAGCCTAAGTTGGATTCGTGGCCATGGCGATTAAGATCATTTTGCGTTCTTTATAACAAGAGCTTGGTTAAGATTCTCCACGTCGTTTTGTTATGTAGCACATACAGGAAATGGAGATGCACAAATGAAGAAAAATAACTAAATGATGCAGAGAATTTTAATCAAGCTTTTATTATAAAAGAATATAAAAGTGATAATGAATTACAAAATCAAATGCATTTCAACTTTATTTTGGATTTCAACCATTCAAGTTTTCAATATTAGATTTCTTCTTTTTTTAATCTTTTTTTATTTATTAAAAAATATTGAAAAGAACTTTATTTGTTTTTTTTTTTGGTTAAGTTAAAGAGGAGGCAACTGAGAAACATAAGAGGAAAAAAACTGAAAATTTTTCTATCTCAACTAAAAAAAGCATGGCTGGTATTATTTATAAACAGCCTGAACATGTAAGTTCTTTTGTTTTAAATATATTTTAATAATATGTGACAACTTTGTCATTTTATAAATTCAATCTTGCATAAATGGCCATGTTGTTAATAAATCTACATAAAAAAATTGTCACCAATAATCAAATAGAAACAAGAAAGAGAAAAAGGAAAAGAAAGGAAAAGGCAATTGAACTTAGAAACATAAAAAGAATTTTTTATATATATCTATTTTTCATTTAAGATCATATAATATTTTTTTTTGTTTAGTTGAATTTCATAAAAAAATTTCATATTATAGTTTTTTCCTTTTTGATCCTGCAGGAAATTGGTGACTTCTCAAATCAACAATGTCAGTGTTAAAACTATCTGTTTATTATGTTTTTTAGCAAATTTTTTAATCAAATTTCTTCACTCTACTTCAGTTTGATGAAGTGTTCGAGATATATGCATGTATTTATTTTTTATGTTCATTCTTTGTTTTTCAAAAGGAATGTTCAAATATAATCTTTCTTGTTTTGTATGTTAAGTAAATTTATTTTAATTTTAATAATAATTTTTTTCTTTTTGCTTTTTCTTTGTTTCTTCTTTTTTTCATCTAAAAAAATTTAGTTATTTCTTGAATTTTAGTGATAATTGCAAATGTTATGAACCAAACTATGATATTATAATTAATTGTTGCTTAGATATTTTAACAATTACTGTAGATATTACAATTATAAACACAAAAACTAAACAAATAAACAAATTTGACATTTTGTAATTTTTTTTTTTTATTAAGTGACTCTTTTATTATAATCGTCTAACATTGTTTGGTATTCGTTTCATTGCCCAAATATTACAAAGATTAACTAATTTATGTTTTACTTAAGCATATTATTTCTTTTATGTCAACAAATATTTGAAGATTGCAATGCTTTTTTATTTTTTCTTAAGCTTCTTCTGATATTATGACAATTGTTGCTCTTACAATATCATGACGTAATTTTATAAATATTTTGAACTTAAAAGTTCAAATTATGAATAAGTAACCCTGTTTCAATTTATACATTTTTTTTTGTTTTTTTAACAATTTTAATTGAAAATAATATCTTATAAATATTTGATACACCCGATGCGAAGCCGGGACTTGATACTAGTTTGTATTATTTCTCAGTCACAACAGAGATAAGAAAGATCAATTAAGTTTGATGAGTTTTTTTTTTTTTTTTAAAAAAGGCCCTTAAATACTTGTAGTTAACCACAATTATTGTTTAATGGACTGTAGTTACTAGGGAGTTCAAAAATGCTGCAGAAAGGCCCCTCTACTCTTTTCTTTACCATTTCTAATCTTAAATAAGAAAAAATTGTGTTTGGATGATAACCATAACCATACTGATTGAATGGTCATTGAAGAAAAGATTCAATCAACAAAACTGGTAAAACGGCAATATGAATACCATCAACCTAAAGTAAATCATATGCAATCAGTCTGATCCTATGTTACTCGGACTTTTTATTTTTCTTAAAATACTCGTTTTCACCCCATATATGGACACGAATATAAAGATTGAACATACCTTTATCGGATACATATCCGTATACAACACTCACCTCCGAATCCAAGTGACATAGGTCTGATCAATTTATACAGGAAGCATGTGTCCATATCATTCAGGAGAAAATCAGTAGCAACATTGCACGTTAAAAGAAAAAAAAAAACAAAAAGAGGGGTCGTTGTGCAGTTAACCGTCCATCAAACCCCTCTTTTAATCCTTCCTTACAGCTATCAACAAGGAAAAAGTATGGGTGAAGGATCTCTCTCCAATTTTCCATCAGATAAATCTAGCTTTTTGATCTTCTGTTCACACCAAAACAACTGCTCCTTGGTGATCCTTACCATTCTAAGAACCCTGGATATAATTTTAATGTCGATAAGGCCAAACAACAATGGAACATCCTCACGCGATAGTGGCCAGGAATTCTTTTTCCACCCTTTTCTTCTTTTATGCAGTTCCTTCAGCTTCATGCCCTTCTGCAGATAAAAATAGAAACATCGTAGAACATCAAGCAATTGTCAGAAATTATAGTGAGTAGATTGATATCGACAGTTCTTTAGACAGCATCAAAGATGGACCTCTCTAGTGATCGAGATACAATATCTTCAAGCCAATAAGTAATAAAAAAACATGAACACCTCTGAAGATTGTCTAGTGTGATATAAGAGTAAGCCACCAAGACTCCAACACTAACATAGCCGGCGAACATTAGTAGAGTGATGTTTGAATCAACAAAACACTTGCTTAAATTTGGCACATAATTGTGTCAATTTGAAATCCAAATTTTACTAGTTTAAGAAGCTTAATTTTACTTTTTGTCCTTTCTTATTGAAAACAAAAGTAGAAAATTAAGACATTTTAGTATTCTAGCATAACTGGTTAACTTTAGTTTTCTTATAGGTTTTCATCATCTCAAATACAGTAGCAAATAGAAAATAAGCAGCCAAACTAAAGAACATAGCTTCATAATTTCAAATAAAATGACATTTTATGTATGTTCATAACAATATCAAAACAAACTAAGCAAATGAACTATTAATAATCAAAATAAAAACTAGTTAACAATGCAGCGATGCGGGCAATCATATGTTATCAAGTAGCAACTCGTAAAGTTGAAATGGGAAGTCACCTTCTCTAACAAAGATTGAACTTGTTGAAGAGGGGTAGCCATCAGGTTCGAGTTTCCAAACATGTTAAGAACACTTGCATGTTTTTTCTTGTCCATTTTTACAAAAAGCCGGAATGTCAAAATTGAGCTCTCGATAATCTTGATGATATCAGGAGCAAGGACCAAATAATCTGATACCTCTTCCTCCTTTTCCTTCTGATCCGAACCTGAAAAGTTTCGAGGAAGAAATTACCTTTTAAATAAAAACAAATAGAAAAATCCATCATGTACTTGTTAAAGCATCATCATTTACAGAGCAGAGTTTCAGTTTGTAAACTGATAAAGAATTATTAGGCCACAAAAAAAAAAAAAAAACCCTTCAGTCAAGGAAATTCAAGTTTCCTGCTTTTTCCTCCATCAATCCTCAAAGATTTACCTTGTATGTTCGGAATTTGAAGCAGCTTAGGTAAAATATTCCTAGCACGGGCATAGATTTCAGCTCTGAGACCTTCCTGAAAAGGTTCATTTTCAATGAACCTTTGTAATAAGACCTGGAACTGTTGAAGGTGCTGAGCACTGAGGTTGTAACAGATGGAATTCTCAGGTCGGCACAAAACGATCTGGCTGAGTTGTGTGTACTGGCAATGAAGTGCCTCCCAAGTTAAGCAAAATTGAGCTACGTATGCTGTTTCAAGATCCTGATATGGGTCGTTAATAGACTTTTGCAGGTGCTCGGTTTCTTCATCAGGTTCTTCAATCTTCTTCAAGGAAAGGCAACGCAGGGGCGATGGAAGTTTCTTATATGCAGATTTTGGGGATGGAGTTGAAGGAGTTGAAGGGGTTTTGGAGCCTGTAAGACAATTGATTATTTGCCATGAGAATTCAGATTCGATTTTAACATGGAAACTACAAAGCTAAAACTAAGAAAAGGAAGAAAACGTTTAAAAAAAGAAAAAAACATCTCTACACCCAACAACAACAAAGAGAAAAAACATTTAAGCCCCAGTGATCCTACAGATAGTACTTCAGCACCTAAGAGCAGAATTGAGACACCAAGAAAGCTGTTAAGTCTTATTTGTCCGGCGGTGTAATAACCAGAATTTGAAGATCTCCTCTTATGCTTGAAACCTTAGTTCGTGATTTCTTCCATCGTCAACCGGTAACTTGCAAATATATAGAAAAAGGCAAAAGAATAAAAAAAGATTTGTGTCCATTCAAAGAGATGGAACTTCTTAGGAGTTGAAGTATAATATTCAAAAGCAATGCTCACTTTTCCTTAAGTTGAAAATTATATTATAGCCATGGGTGGAACAAACAATAAGCTTTCCTCTATAAGAGCAAAATAAGTTTTACCGTCTAAACCGAGATCTTACTAAGAACATTAAATTACTGCAAAAACATAGTTATAGGAGATACCGAGATACTATCCATAGATTGACAAAAGTGAACAAGTTAAAAGAATAATCTTTCCGCTAAAAACACAATAAGAAAAAGCCGTAAGAGTTTTAGCTAAATTCTTTGGTTCCCATCAAAATCAACCAAGACCATGTCAAACAAGAATCAAACCTGCAAAAATCCTCAAACTAGGAGCACCAACATGGGAGCTTGACATGGTAAGATGTAAACCAAGTTAATAATAATGATAGTAACCACTGCCAGCAAGAAGTTATTCATCGTTCATTGCATCTACCGTAGCTATATAATTATTTGGACAGGAAAACATCCTGATTTTACTAATATTAATGAACCTAGAGCCTCAAAGAAAGAAAACAAAAGAGAGAAAATGATGGAAAGTTATAGAAAAACTGAGAATGACTCCAATTAATCTTGCACCAATCCCTACTCCCAATCTTTTGGTGAACCATTAAAAAGCAAATATACTGAGTTCCAGATAAAAACCTTTTCATCAAAGAAATAGAAATTGACTACTCATGAATAAGGTCAAGAAGCATGATTCTGAGTCTAAATGCTCATCATGCTAGCCAAGTGCAAAATAAGGGAACTTCTAACCAAAAATTTCAACCCAATCAGGTAACAACGCCTCCACAGAATACATCTAACAGGATTTCCCTGTTGAACTGAAAGCTCTAAAAGCTCACACATTGTAAAATTTGACACCGTTTAAAATTTGACAATGCAACTAAAAGCTTCCTCATGGTGTAAAATTTGACAATGTAACACAAATGATGGGAACATTTACCAGATTCCTTGAGCTGATGTGCAATCATCCTATCAAAGAACAGCATACGCTCACAATACTTTTCATAAACAGCATCAAATCCACCCCACCATTGTCTGCCTTCTGCTTCCACATCCCTCCACTCACAAGAGCTGGTCTCACCCGCCTCCTCTTCCTCATCCTCAATGTAAGACTCCTCTTCTTCTTCAGGAATCAGTACCATAAAACTGTTTCTTCTTAGTTCTTTTAATCTCCTTTTCACCTCACTCGTTATAAAATCATCATCATCATCCTCAACTTCAGCTGCAGCATCGGCTTTGGATGATTTATTCAGATCATTGTCACCACCACCAGCACCGACAATAGTACCACTCTCATTCTTTGGTTCTTCTGGCTGTGGCACAGGCTTATCCTCCAAATCCTTTTCAGGGTCTGGCTTGTGAGCTTTCCTAAACTTCTTAACTTTGAAGAAATCCATCTCCTAAATTCTTTCTGCAGCCAAATAAGCTTTCTTTCTTCTTTTATCTTTAGATCCAGATTTCGAAACTAGATTCTCAAATATAAATTACAGTTGTAGATCAGAATTATACCAAGATACTTAGAAAGTAACTTTTCAACTAGAGAACAATATTATTATTCCAGCAAATGTACCTCCTTTTTTTCTCAAAACTTTTGATCGGACAAATGTCAGATCTCCAAACTATAATGCCAGTAGCAGAACCCGTAAATCGAGCCACAAAATGTCCTTTAGTAGCAATAGCTAAAATCCAGACCCTTTGAACATATTTTAACATGCATCTCATTCACTAGAAATCCTGAAGATCTCACCTTAGATAAGAAAATCAACTGAAACAGCTGCTTTCAATGCAACTTAACCTGAAGCTCTACAACGGGAAAAAGCAGAGTCATTTGTCCCTCAAAGCCTACTAAAATAGCACTCCAGCAGAAAGTGAACAAAATCATGAACAGAGAAGCCACTGAAAGTACATTTCTTTCAGTACCAACCAACCATTCACTTCAAAATCTCCACTAAACCCCTAACATCTCACAAAGATTTGTTTGATCCCCCTTACCATTTAAGCTTCCACAAGCACATTACTAAACGTGCAATCACAACCAAACCAGCAAGAAAACCAAGAAATCTTCAAAGAAGGGTTTTTTTTTTTTTTTAATTAAAACCCCGGTAAGAGCATTTACAATGTTCAAAACAAAAACCCCCCAAAGGTCAGCCAAAAAGGTAAAAGCTGCCTCACAAGTGTTTTTGCAGTTCTAATTCAGCATTTTTAGCATTTCATTCACTACTCAACCAAAACAAAAAAAGCAGATTTTTGTAACCGACGTTACAGTTGTAGAAAAAAAATGTGAAAATGGAAAAACCCCACAAAGTTCCCCAACACCAAAGATCCTTAAAAAAGAAACAAAAATCAACTAGAGTTTTTAATCCTTTTTCTTATTTGAAGTTTTTATTTATTTATTATTAAGTACCCAAAAAGCTCGTTTTTTTCATTAAAATAAAAAAGACCCACCACCAGAAATGCGTCAAACAGTGAGACAAAAAACAAATGAAGAATATAAAAGCTAAGGTAAGGGAACCCTGCGGTGTTGAAAAGACGAAGAGAGGGAAAAGACTCTACTACTTCATTCACTCACTCACTACTGCTGACTGCTGTGTAGAGTAAGTGAAACAGTGATTTGTTGGGAATAATGAAAAGCCTGTCTGATAAATGTTATTCAATTTTTTACAAATGTAATAATAAATTTTACAATTCGTTGTTTATTATTTTAAATATATTTATATTAAAAATATTATATAATTTATATTAATTTTTTATTATATTATAGTTTTTTTTATAAATCCAATAAATGATTAAATAAATAATAAAATATAATAATAACAGTAACATTGTTTTTTTAATTTATAATTACAATTAAGTACAATTGAATTTGAATTGGTAAAAAACAAATTAAAAAAATGATTTAAAGAAAACATGGAAAATGGAGAAAGCACGAGACGGAGGAAACAGTAAGCATCGTACAGAGAATATTGTCAGAAACAAGAAAGGAAAGCATTTACTCCCTCTGCATCCTAACCAATGCCCCGCCAAATCTGGGTTTTTTTGATTTCTCCACTTTTTCCGTTCTTCCTATTTTGCCCTTCTCTTTATTTTATATATCTATATATATATATATATATATATATATATAAATTCGGTCTAGGATTTGTAGTTTACTTGAGCTTTAAACGAAGAGAAGATCAAGCTTTACTCCAAATTAGAAATTCAAAGTTCGGATCAAATTAAATTAAATTTTATTTTAAAATTTAAATTTAATTAAAAATAAAAATTAAATTATTTAAATTTATTTGATTAAATTTATTTATTTAATAAAATAATTTAATTATTTTTGTTTGAGTTTAAGTTTTAATTAAAAATTTTCAATACTAATTAGAAGTTTTGAAAAAAGTAAGTTTATGAGTTATTAGAATAAAGTATTACAATATTTGAATTTAATTAGTTTGATAGGTCGAGCTCAATTCAATAATGACCAAGTAAAATTTAATTTTTTTAGTTAAATACGAGTAATTTTTAAATATAAGTGTCTCGATTATAACGTAAATATTATATTTACGGGGTATTTGATTAGCAATTTTGAGATATTAATAAGATTCTCGAGTATCGACCTTAAAAATGGTTTGGTTGAAACTTTATTTAATAAAAAATTATTGTTAATGAGGAATGTTATATCCCCTCACTAACTCTATCACTAAATACAACTTCGTTAAAGAGTAAGCTTCGAAGGCTGGTTGGATAACCTCTGAATCTATGAGTTTGATAATCATCTAACCTCTATTCACTCAGAGTTTCAAATTAAGTAAAACTCCTATCAAAGCCTATATAAATGAGTAGCATCAGCACTTCTGAGGTATGAATTATTAGAAATCTCCCATTCTCTCTTTTATTCTCATTTATAGTATCTTTACTGATTTAAGCATCGGAATGTCCCCCTGAGCAAAACTCCAGGCTTCTCTCACCTTTGTTGTTTTGCAGGATTCCTCCTTAGCATCTCCATTGTTGCATCAACAATTGGCGCCGTCTATGGAAAACTTATCATTCTCACGGCTTAGTAACAATAGCAATCTTCTTGACCAAGATACGAAAGAAAGCTCATGGCTACCTAGGCGACTAACTCCGCTCCCGTTACTCAAGCCATGACAACAACGAATCAAGCGCCCATGGAACCTCAGCCTGATCCTACAACACCTAATCCTATGATAACTAAAGGGCTCCTTTCTACGGTTGTGACACAGTACCCATCCTGCCTAACTTTCCATACGTCCTTCCCTATTTTCAAACACCCTTCACACCAAATCCTTGGCCTCAGCTGCCAAACTACTTACAAAATCTCTTAACCTCCCAATCACCCCATAATCAAAGTTTACCGTAACCAACCCAAACACTTATACTCAAGGAAGCCCGTCATCCCCTAATATTATTGTTGCTGGAATAAGTATTCCCAATACATCTACCACAAACCCACCAGCAGTTGACTTGGGAAATCCATCTACAATAAACATGTCCTTACCACCACCAACATCCCAAGTCGATTTGTAGAGTCAATTTCAGGCATTGGTCAGCCAAATGGCAACCCAACAAGCCCTCATTTAACAACAATATCAAAAGGAGTTGGCGGCCCAATAGACTATCATCCAACAGCAACAACAGCAAATTAATCAACTTATACAATCTGGTCACCAAAATCAGTTACCTGGTAGATATAATACTAGGAACCATAGCCTGAGTATAAGGGATCAGCAAACAAGTTAGGAATATCAGGAAATCCATGAGAGTTTGTACTCCACTCCCAAGTACAACCCATACGAAAAATAAGAAGACATAGATCACCACAGACAAGGTTCTCTGTTAGCTGAACAAGTGGTAGTGCTCTGCTAGGAAATTAAAAATCTGAAGCAGCCAAGGAAGGATGATTGGGAGTGGTTAGAGATTAAGCATAATTCGTTGTCCTCGGCTATTTGAGAAACTCCACTTTCTAAGAAGATCAAGCTCCCGTCAGATACATATGATGGTAGGGCAGACCCGGTAGATCACTTGAATCATTTTTGGGCATTCCACAACCTACGGGACATATTTGATGCAGTCCAATGCAGGATTTCCCAATGACTCTACTAGGGCCTGCTCGCACTTGGTGGTACTCCTTGAAACCAAGATCCATTACAAACTTTGATCAGCTGGCTCGCCAATTCCTTGCTCACTTCAGTAGTTGTCGAAAGGCGACCAGAACAGTGGCCAGCCTGATGGTTGTTAAGTAAAATCCAAATGAAACACTCCGCGAATATGTCAAATGCTTTAACACAGCTACACTGAAGGTCAAAGATCTCAACGATAAATTGGCCATCCAGGCCTTCATCTTTGGGGTCCATCATAAGCACCTAAAGTATCTTTGACGAACACTCAGCCAGTCAAACTATATCAACTTTATGAAAATGCAAAAAAATATGCCGATGCAAAAGACATTGAGATCACCAATTGTCAAGTAAAACACCTTGACCAAGATTGATGAGGTGATCGCTTTGGGCAAAACCTGAGGAAAGGAGAGCAGTTCCCCCAAAAGGGTAGACTGGATAGCCACCAAGATAGTAAGTTTGGGTCGACAACAAATCAAATCCAAACAACCAGGAAGAGAGATTGGGTACTGCCATATAACAACTACGAATCTTACCACCCCTCAATGTCAGCAGGATGCAGGTGCTGCACGCCATAATAAGAGATGGCCTAGTAGAACAACCCCTACCTATAAAAGCAGATAAAGGCCATAAAAATCTTTGAAAGCATTGTGAATTTCATAATGATGTCGATCACACAATGAAAGAATGTATTAGCTTGAAGAATGCCATTGAAGCATTGATTCAAAAGGGGGAGATCAAGCAATTTGTAAAGAAAGATAACGAAGAACCATCCCAGCAGACTGACTGACGTCAGGACAAAGTAACAAGGAAATGCCTAATCATGGAAACAAATTAATGTAATTATCGAAAGCAATGAAAATTGGGCGAGCATAAATTCAAGAGAAAATCGCACATACGATTTGTGATGGCAATAGATACGCCCTCAAAAAAAATAAGACAAGATGACTAGAAGGTAACGTTTAGCGATGATGATGATGAGTTGGTTATGGATAAGGCAATGACCCAATCGTAGTATCAGCCATTGTAGGGAATTACTGTGTTGGTCGAATCCTAGTAGACAATGGTAGCGCAGTAGAAATTCTCCAATAGGATACTTTTCAAAAAATGGGACACGGAGACAATGACCTTCATCCCTTATTACGAATATATGGGTTTGCCAATTAACCCATACCGGTAAAAGGCTCTATCACTTTATCGGTCACTCTTGGCAATGGAGAACACACAACCACAGTAATGGTTGAGTTCTTGGTAGTTGACCAGCCATCAGCATATAATGTTATCCTTGGGCAACCTGCCATGAGAAAATCAAAATTGATTATAGATGTGTATTGTCTGACCGGCAAGTTTCCTACATCAACAAGAGTAGGATATATGAAAGTTAATTAGGCGATCGCCCGACGCTAACATCTAATACCTATAGAAATGACCAAGAAGATCTACAACACATCTAATGAGCACAAAGAAGCTTTGGTTAAAAACACATTATCTGTAAACACGATAATGCCAGCCAACCCCAACAATTTGACCTTCGAAAGTCTAGACATCCGGGATAACTTTCACCATCCAAAACCCGAGCTCGCAGAAAAAGTATCAGCTATATCATTGCACCCACCAGACCTCAATTTATTCACGATGATCGAAAGCTCTTTGGAGCCAAAAGCCAGAAATAACTTGATAAATTTTTTACAACTCCATACAGATGTTTTCGCCTGGTTAGCTGCAGATATGTCGAGCATTGATACAAAGGTGATCATGCATACATTAAATGTTGATCCGACAGCTAACCCAGTCAAACAGAAAAAGAAAAGATTCACTTTTGAGCGAATTCAGGCAATCAGGGAAGAAACAGATAAACTTTTGATTGCCGAATATATACAGGAAATGATGTACCCTGAATGGTTGGCCAATGTAGTAATGGTTAAAAAGTTAAATGGAAAATGGAGGATGTGCATCAACTTCACCAATCTCAATAAAGCATGCCCCAAAAATTACTTCCCTTACCAGCAATAGATCGCCTGGTCGACTCCTCGACGGATCATCGGTTCTTTTCTTTCATGGATGCATTCTCTGGATATAACCAAATAAGAATGAATTCACAGGATGAAGCCAAAACGTCATTCATTACAGAAAATGGTATTTTTTATTATAAAGTTATGCCCTTTGGGCTTAAAAAGCAGGAGTAACATATCAACGCTTAGTAAATAAAATTTTTAAAAATCAGATTGGGCGATCCATGGAAGTTTACATTGATAATATGTTTGTAAAAAGCTCATCGATTGAATAACATATAGCTAACTTGGGGGAAACTTTTGAACTAGGTTATCAGGTTATTTTTGGCTTTTGGTTCCAGCAAGCTTCCGATCATCGTGAATAAATCAGGGCCTAGTGGGTATAGTGATATAACTGATACTTTCTCTGCGGGCTCGGGTTTTGGATGGTGGAAGTCATCCTGAATGTCCAAACTTTTGAAGGTCAAATTGCTGGGGTTGGCTAGCAGTATCGTGTTTACGGACAATGTGTTTTCAGCCAGAGCTTTTATGTGCTCATTAGATGTCTAATATAGTCGACCTAGGAGAAACTTTTGAAGTCTTGCGAAGGTATAACATGAAGTTAAACCTGGCAAAGTGCACGTTTGGGAGGATCGAGGCTAACCTAGAAAAAATAAAAGCTATATTAGACATGATGCCTCCTGAGTCAATGAAAGAAGTACAATGGCTAACAGGGAGGGTCGTCGCATTTAACCTCTTTATTTCAAAACTAGCTGACAGATACCTCCCTTTCTTCAAATTATTGAGGGCAGCTACTCGCTATAAATGGACACAGGAACTTCAGACAGCATTTAATGAATTAAAACGCTATATTTGCACACTGCCATTGTTAGTTAGCCCAAAACCTGGTGTATGCTTGTTCGTGTACTTGGCTGCATCAGATGAGACAGTGGCAGCTGTCTATTACGTCAGCTAGGCGCTTCAAGCTGGAGAGGTCAATTACGCTAAAACTGAAAAACTCGTCTATGCACTTATTATAGCCACCAAAAAACTACGGCAATACTTCCAAACGCATCCTATCACAGTCTTAACAGACTGCCCTATAAAAGATATGCTATTAAAAGTTAACTCTGCTAGAAGGATAATCCGATGGAGCATAGAATTAAATGAATTCGAGTTAACCAACAGTTCTAGAAGAACAATTAAAGCATAGGCATTGGCAGATTTCATCACTGAATGCTCTTTTTTAGATACTACTGAACTTTCAAGTACCATCAAAGAAACAACCTCACTGACAGGTAAAGATAAAAAAGTTGATAGCCTACCGAAAGGCGTATAGGAGCTTTATGTTGATGGATTGTGAGGGAAAGAAAAAACAAGAGCGGGCATCTTTCTTGTCGATTCCAATAGCCATGAATGGCATTATGCCTTATCTTTCCAGTTCGTAGCTTCAAATACTGCGAAATATGAACCGCTAATAACTGGAATTGAACTGGCTAAAAATTTAAACGCCACCTATCTGAAGGTTTATACTGACTCCTAATTAGTAACAAATCAAATCAATGGGGAATACGAAGTCAAAGACCAGGCCTTAGCCAAATACCATCACATGGTTTCAAAGCTCGTTAAATCCTTTGATTGCATCACCTTCAAAAGAATACCTCGCCAGCTAAATAGCAGGGCTGATACAATATCTAAAATGGCAAACGATCTGGAAATTGGCTATAAGGGATGGATTCTCCTCGAATTTATTAGATTGCCAGCCTATGATCAACATATCTTTGAAATTAATACAGGTGATGGGAACTGTTGGATGAAAGAAATAAAAGACTTTTGCTAAGAAACATCATGCCGAATAACCCTTTACATGAAAAGTGACTTGAAAAAGGGCATCCAGGTACGCATTAATCGACAGAATTCTATATAAAAAAAATCCTTTACTTACCCTTTACTCAGATGCCTTCGCCCCAGCGAAGCAGATTATGTGTTGAGGGAAATCCAGGAAGGCGTTTGTAGAAATCACTTGGGTGGAAGAGCATTAGCACAAAAAGCCCTAAGGTAAGGATTTTTCTAGCCAACGATAAGGAAAGACACCACCAAGCTTGTCTGAAAATGTGATAAGTGCAAACGATTCACCAAAATTTCACGATAACTTGCAGAAGCACTTAAATAAGTTTTCAGCCCCTGGCCCTTTTGTGTATGGGGCATTGATATTTTGAGACCATTTCCCCTTACTACTGGACGACAACATAAATTTTTGGTTGTCGTGTGCGACTATTTTACCAAATGAGTTGAAGCAGAACCTACAGCCACAATAACGGCTAAACCTACAAAAAATTTTATCTGAAAATTAATCAAGTGTCAATTTGGCATACCCAACTTTATTGTAACAGATAATGGAAAACAGTTGGAAAAGTGACTAGAAAAAAGGGCATCCAGGTACGCATTAATTGACGAAGTTTTATGTAAAAAATCATTCACTTACCCTTTACTCAGATGCCTTGGCCCCAGTGAAGCAAATTATGTGTTGAAGGAAATCTAGGAAGGCGTTTGTGGAAATCACCTGGGTAGAAGAGCATTAGCACAGAAAAGCCCTAAGGTAAGGATTTTTCCAGCCGAAGATGAGGAAAGACACCACCAACCTAGTCTAAAAATGTGATAAGTGCCAACGATTCACCAAAATTTCACGACAACCTGTAAAAGCACTTAAACAAGTTTTTAGCCCCTGGCTTTCTTGTGCATGGGGCATTGATATTTTGGGACCATTTCCCCTTACTACTGGACAACGTAAATTTTTTGTTGTCGCGTACGACTATTTTACCAAATGTGTTGAAGCAGAACCTACAGCCATAATAATGGTTAGAACTATGGAAAATTTTATCTAGAAATTCATCTTGTGTAGATTTGGCATACCCAACATTATTGTAGCAAATAATGGAAAACAGTTGTCAGCTAATAAACTAAAAGATTTCTGCATAAGATTGCATATCAACCTCGTACACAGTTCGATGGCACATCCGCAATCGGTCAAGTGGAGGCTATGAATAAAAACATACTTCAACCATTTAAAAAGAAATTGGATGATGCAAAAGGCGTAGGGGCAGAAGAAACACCCAAAATATTGTGGGCCATCAGAACCACAGAATGTCAAGCAACCGAAGCCACACCATTTAGCCTTGTGTATGGTCATGAAGCCGTTATTCCAGCAGAAATTGGCATTCGCAGCATTCGAATGACTTTTGTAGATCCAACATTGAATGAATCCTTTCTCAGGGAAAATTTGGATATACTCGAAGAAAGTAGAGAAGATGTCACTATACGCATAACGATCAGGTCACAACAAGTTTCAAGGTATTATAATAGAAAAGTGAGGCATAGACAATTTCAGATGGTCTACAGTATTAAGAAAGTATGAGGCGAGTCGACCTACAGGTGAAAGAAAAAGCCTATCCCTAAATTGGGAAAGACCATATCAAATAGCAAAAGTAATAGGGTTCGGAGCCTAACAACTGATGGACATAACGGGAAAATATTTACCTAACACATGGAATGCCATCCACCTTAAAAAATACTGTGTATAAATCTTTTTTTCGCAATAAAGTTTACTGAAATTATTATTTCAAAAGCTATTCCATAAGACCTCTCACGGTCTCCATTAACCTCTCACAGTCTTCATTGACCTTTCATGGTCTCCATTGACCTTTCACAGTCTCTATTGACCTCTTACGATCCCCATTGACCTCTCATAATCTATCCCAACAAAGTGTGATCTTTTAGAGAAACTTCACACAGTCTAAACATTAGAGTAGTATATAAATTTGAGCCTCATACTTATTTCTTTAAAAAAAATTGCTTCGCAAAATTCATTACTGCTCAATAATAGTTACATCAAAGACAAACAATTTATTTGTTACAAAAAAAATCCTAACAAGGGGCAGCTGGATCCCCTTGCTTGCCGGCATCTTCACTGGATTCCTCCGTTTCATTATCAATAATAGAAGCAATAAAGGCAAAATCTGTGGCACATCTATCCTTCACTTGTTATTGTGATGGCATCAACACGTCAAAGTTTGGGGATGATGCAATAAGCTATGAAAACTTAATATCCCTTAAATCCAATGGGCCTCAAAGAAGCTGCATGCCATACAAAGCGTTTTTACAATACTTGCCACCACAAGCTATCATTTGGTTGAGCAGGGCATCTTTTTGAGAAGAAAGCTCCCTTTGAAGGCGATTCTCTGCACCCTCTAACTACATTTCCAATTCAAAAATCCTGGCCATGGCAGACATTAGCTCAGAATCTCACGTTGCATAAGCCTACCGAAACTCTTCTAAATCCTTAGAGAGCTTTCCCATTTTAGTGTTTACTGATTCGAGCTTTGTCCTTATCTCCTTGAAATCCATTTTCAACTTTGCTAACTTTTCTTTAGCCTTTTTGGCCCGATCCTCAGCTACTCATTTTTCCTTGGTTAGCTCGTTCACTCTTATTTCAAGCACACTTGCCCTAGCCTTACTCGTCATTACCTCCTTGCGGGCATTATCATGTGCTGTGGAGATATCTCACATTTGACAGGTGATCGCCACTTGAGTATGCAAAGCTTGTAACACATAGAGGTTAGATAATACATATGACCAAAGAGATCATAGTCAAATAGAAATAGTAAACTTACCTCCACTATACAGGCTAACGTGGATTCCAGATTAGTGGCTAGGTTTCTCAAAGCCAAATACTTCATATCAATTGGTGAAGCAACCCTATTTCCCTACCTGCAGGCGGCCACACTATTGCTCAGTATGCCAGCACTTAGTTCGGGGTTGTTCTTCCAAAGATGTAGGTCTAGAACTGTTGAAATCTAGGTAAAGAATGGATTAGATAGGCTAGAAAGAATGGATTAGAGAGTTTAGAACAGATTGGAGAGAATGGTTGTTTTTTTTCTTGTACATCTATTCTGAAAACACTGGTATATATACAGCCAAAACTAAGACTAT
>JBBYHL010436796.1:0-18451 GCA_038381835.1 Adansonia madagascariensis
TGATAACATAAACAGTTGGGTAGCAATTAGAGATGTAATTGAGGAGCTTAACCATTTTTTAATTTAAATTTGATAAAATTTTATTTTTAAAGTGATTTTGAAAAATTGAATTATTCAAATTAGTTCAGTCAAGATAGTTTATCTTATAAAAATAATTTTAATTTTTATGTTTTATTTTAAATTTAATTATTTATTCTTAATTTCAAATTTAAATTTAAATTTTTAATATTAATTAATATATACTAAAAATTAAAAAATAATTAAATTCATAAATTATTTAAATTAAATATTAAAATATTCAAAAGCAGCATACTCTAACTAAATTGAACAATCACTAAATTAAATTTGAATAACCTATTCATACAAATAATTTATTTGCAGCTAAAGTGCATAACATTCTTCATAGTCATGTGCAGTGGGCTCATGTCAGGATATCCATGGCTGGGCCAGCAACACTGTTTGGCAAGTGAAACATTCAAAGGGATTCAAACAGCCGCACGTAGGTTGTGACTGTCTTCCATCTTCCCGGACCCAGAAGCAGCCGCAAAATTTAAACTAATGAAATATTGGTTCAATATTTTAATTAATTGAGGGCGGGGTTCTTGGATGATCCAGAAGGCTAAGGGGCTAAGGCCCAGGATGACAAGCAAACCTTATCCAGCATCGGCGGTGGCACCATAATATATATATATTTTAAGCTCAAGGGTGAGTTTGGTTGCTTTTAATAGTCCATAGGCCGTCAAAAGTCCGAAGCTGGGTGGGGTCCTTCCACTTTAACTTTTTACGCAAATTGGATATAAGTTAGATTTGATGCACCACCGCATGCAGGAGAGATATATCATATATTCCACTATTTGACAGTTAAAATGTACACCGAGTTACAATTATGACTCATGTTTTTTAAGTTTTTTTTATTTAATAATTTATTTTCATTTACTACTCTTTTAAACTCATTTTCCGCCATAGTATAATATAAATGCGGTTAACTAACGTACTTCTATTTTTTTTTATAAAAGTGATTAATTGATTTTTTTAATTATTATTATTATTATACAAAGAAAATGATAAGTATTCTGTTATTTTATATCCTAAATTTCAATTTATCTATTACAATTTGAATGATGTTCCTTATTGAAAAACTTGTATTATTAGTGTTATTATGCCTTTGGAGACTAGCATTTGGATTTTGATTTTGGATGATGCGATTTCGTA
The DNA here is from genome assembly GCA_038381835.1 of Adansonia madagascariensis. Lineage (NCBI taxonomy): Eukaryota > Viridiplantae > Streptophyta > Magnoliopsida > Malvales > Malvaceae > Adansonia > Adansonia madagascariensis. Next base: position 1,213 of record JBBYHL010436796.1, read on the forward strand.
ACATAAATTGAAGATATTATTATATACAGGATCTTAAAAAAATATCGTTAGGACTAATGTGAACAAAATCTGGGTAGTTACTTCCGTTAATATCCAAGCATCCTGTAGTATTATTAGGATTATTGTTAATACTAGTGGTAGTATTACTTTCTGCTCTGGCCACTCTGACCAAGGAATCCCTAAGATGCTTTTAGCATCAAAAGCCAAACACTGTTAAACCTGATTCAACGTCTCAAACTCTTAATTATCGTATTTACAATTAGAATTTAATATTCAAATAAAAAAAAGACCACTCGACACGAGAAATTTATCCTTCTTTTTTATAAAATAAAAATACAAAAAAAAAAGTTGGTCCAGAAAAACAGCTTGGTAAAACGTAAGCTAATCGAAGTTGCAGAGATACGTAATCAAGTAGACAAACGCCTTCAGGCTGTAAGCTGTACTGTATGAAAGTGGTGGTCGCGTATGAATTCCACTTTTGAAGTAACCCAAAACCAGTAAACTAATCCTTACACGTGAGCACCTTATTGGTCCTTTTTTGCCATTTTTCTTTTCTCGCTCCGATCAAAATTCCTGGGAACCCAAAGGACTTGAAAAGACAAATCAACAGACAAACTTCCCGGCCGTTTGCCAAAATTCAATTTTTTTTTCCTACTTAAAAAGAGTTGAGAAAACAACACTAAACAGAGAGAAAAAGAAAAAAAAATGGCTTCAGACGTGCCATGTTGCGGGGCTGAATTCTCATTGTATTTGCTCATAATTGTGGGGTTGGTTTGTTTTGCTGGGTTGATGGCTGGGTTGACACTTGGTCTTATGTCTCTGGGTCTCGTAGACCTCGAAGTTCTCATCAAGTCTGGCCGTCCTCAAGATCGTATCCATGCCGGTAACCGTCTCTCTTTAATGAGTTTTTGATTGGATTTTTTTTTTTCCAACCCAGTTGGTTTCGGAAATAAATGGTGATTGCTGGGTTTTAACACTTTGTATTGGATAGCTTGTTGGTGCTTTATATTGGGATGCTTTGGTTTTTCTATTAAGTTATCAATATAAGGGGTTGATCATATTTACTTTATGTTTAGAGTGTGAAAGAAAAAAAAAAGAAAGGTAATTAGCTTTTGGAATTGAGTTCACTTACAGAGTCCTGTCACTCTGTTCCTAGTTCAATAGGCAGATTGCATGATGTTGATGCAGAAGGGAGGCGGCCGCTTACTGACTTCAGAGGTTTTTTAAAGACACTGTTTTGGTTGTTATTTTGCTATTGCTTTTGACTCTATTCTAGCTTCTGAAAGAAAAAAAAAAAAAAAAAAGCGAATAGTAAAAGTAACATTAGTTGAGTGAAAAAAGCAACAATCATTTCCTTGGAGAATTGGGTATTGAGGCAACTCACTTGATGTTTAAGTTAGCATGTTCGATGATCTTATTACCAGTAGGTGATAATTTGACGGTGTTTTTAAGAATAATAAGTTTTGTTTTGTTTTCTCTTTGGCAGCAAAGATATTTCCTGCGGTAAAAAATCAGCATCTTCTGCTATGTACTCTATTGATTGGAAACTCCTTGGCAATGGAGGTTGCTACACTAAACGATTATTATCATTTTCTCTCTTCAACGCGGTTGCTTCTTTCCTTAACTTCTTTCCTTCTACGTAGGCTCTTCCCATTTTTTTGGACAAGCTTGTGTCTCCATGGGCTGCGGTTCTGATATCTGTGACTCTGATCCTCATGTTTGGTGAGGTTGGTTGTTGACAGATTGAACTTGCTATCTTTAGGAGGAAGTTGCCGTATTCTTGTTAATACATGTTTGACTGTCTGACTGCAGATATTGCCACAAGCCGTTTGTACTCGTTATGGCTTGAAAGTTGGAGCCACAATGGCACCTCTTGTCCGTGTTCTTCTTTTTCTTTTCTTACCAATTTCTTATCCAATTAGCAAGGTATGGTCATATATGAATTTTCTATTATGCTGTTGTAGATATTGGTATTTGCTGTAAGTAGTGCTTTCTATAAGTTTTTACTAGACTAATTTGAATTTGGCAACGAAATTGCTGTTATTATTTTCCTGAAGTTATATTTTCTTAATAAAGATCATTTACTTTCTAGGTTCTGGACTGGCTGTTGGGTAAGGGACATGCCGTCCTCCTTCGGAGAGCAGAGCTAAAGACATTTGTGGATTTTCATGGCAATGAGGTATTGAATTTAATTTGGATCTATGAATTTGTACAAGTACTACCACCTTTCGGCTTATGTTTAAATGCTTTATGCCTTCCCTAGCTTTTTCTTTGTCAGTGTGTATGTATGCTTTTTCTTTTAGGCTGGGAAAGGTGGTGATCTAACTCATGATGAGACGACTATCATTGCCGGGGCACTTGAAATGACTGAAAAGACTGCCAAAGTTGCCATGACGCCAATAGCAAATGCATTTACCCTTGATCTGGATACAACTCTTGATTTGTGGGTTTGTGGATTCCGGTGTATTGCAACCCTAGGATTTTACCACTCTTCTTATGTTCTAAGCTTTCGACTCCTTCTCTTTGCATTTCAGGGAAACGTTGAATAAAGTAATGACAATGGGTCATAGTAGAGTTCCAGTTTATTATGGAAACCCAACAAATATAATTGGACTTGTTCTGGTAATTTCCTTTCTCTGCAGAAGCTATCGTTTTATGATAGCCTCTTGGTAGGATACTTTATACTTATTTGCCAGCTATTCATTTTTATTCCTTGGTCATGTCATCTGGTCTCCCATTGTCCTGTCTTTATTTCTGAAAACTTTTGATTGAAATCTTTTTCCTTTATTTTTGTTGCTATTCTTTTGTTAACAATGGTAGTTTGCATACTTCTTGAGAGACAAGATGATGAATAAGGTAAGAAAAATGGCCGTGAGTTGCAGTGACATGACTAATAGCAATTGACAATCAATTGTGGTTTTCTTGACCTAAAAGGTCATGACAGCCTAGTTGGTAGTTTTAAGGAAAGCCAAATAAGTGTATGCATTAGTAATTTGAAATTGAGCTACAATTGCTTGTTTACATTGTTGGTAATTCCTCGAAGTTAGAGAATGCTGTGATGCACCTTTGAAACATTGCTAAATGCTATGAGTATCATGTTAGCCATGTTGGAGGTGTCTTAGAAAAGTCTTGTTATTTACTTGCCTGCTCCTATATCTATAAAACAGTGCTAACATTTCAAACTGAAACCTTTGTTTAAACAGTGTAGTGGCTCGCCTGTTGTATATTTATCCTATATTGGGTATAATTCTTGAAAATATTTTGTGTTTGTACTGTTCATAATGCACGATATTGTTTTCTGTTACTTGAAACCTTCTATTAGCTCCTGCACGGATGCACTTTTCTTTAATTGCATGCAACTTTTTGTCTAATTGTTCCCAACATAGCCATTCTTCCATTTTAGGTTCACTTTAATACAAATGAAACTGTAGTTGCTATTTTCTCTCCTCCATGGCTTTAATTGAATTTCTTTTATGTTTTCCTATCTTTAATATGCGGATTCTTCTTCGGGACCTGGCTTGAAATTTTCAGGTTAAAAATCTGTTAAGAATTGATTCGGAAGGTCCAGTTCCTTTGAGAAAAATGATAATAAGAAAAATCCCACGGTACAGTATCTCATCTTTTTTGTTATAGTATAATTTTTTAGTATCTAAATGGGTGGAAAGAGGTCAGAACATGAGATTTAACAATTGATATCTGTCCCTTTGGAATAATCATAATCAGCTTAAAATTCAAGCAATTTAATTGTTTTTGTTTCTTTACTTAAAGGAAGGAGCTAAAATCTATTCTTCTGTGCTTCTTATTCACCTTACAGGGTATCGGAGGACATGCCACTATATGATATTCTTAATGAATTCCAGAAAGGTCACAGCCACATTGCCGTGGTATACAGGGATCTAAATGAGAGCAGAGAATCAGTGAAGAAAGGTGAAGAGGGTGAAAGACCTGAGTTTAAGGACTGCTGTAAGAAGCGAAGGGGCGAACTTGAGACATCAAGAAAAGGTGATTATATACGTACTACGACAGTAATTTCTCAAAACATATTTTTTTAGTGTACTGTCAATAGTCACAGCCACCTTTTATCTTGGTTTGATCTGCAAAGCCAAAGTGTTTGTTTTTTTTTTTTTTTTGAACTTAGTCGTAGGTTCATAGTAGTACAATGTTGGTGGGACATGTTACCTAGACACTGTACCTTAACCCATCATGATTTCATGATTTTTGAATTATATATTTCCATAAAATTTCTGCTTAGTGGTTTCTGAAATTCTGAAAGTTTTTAGCTGTTTTTAGTGGATTCACAACCCTGTTTAACAAAATTTGTTTATTTGTTTGATTTATATCTGAGTGGCATGTTGAACCTGAAGTCATCAATGTCAATGCAGTACAAATGACTTTACCTTTTTCTTTAATCTTTTGTTCCCTTGATTTCATGCACTGCGCATAAGTATTTCCCTAGAAATCAGTTCGCACTGATATTGCCTAAGTCACTATTCATTAACTAGTTAAGAGTTTGTCATGATTGATTCTTTAAGATTGGTCGATTATAACTTCATTTGGTTGCGTGATTTGGTTCTTTTGAAGTAAATATAATCAATATTAGTGTATTTCCAGATGATAGTGCGGTTGATTTAAGTACCCAAAAATTAGGGCTTAAATTGGACACACAAGATGTTCAGACACTTGTGACTAACAGTGATGGAGACCAGCAGACAAGGAAGAATCTAACACCTATTCCTGCCTTTAAGAAGCGGCACAGAGGTTGCTTGTACTGCATATTGGACATTGAAAATGCTCCTATTCCTGTTTTTCCGTCAAATGAAGAGGTTGTTGGTGTTATCACCATGGAGGATGTTATCGAAGAGCTTCTTCAGGTAAACCCTCTTCCAATCATGCATTCTGGGGGGAGTGAAGGGACCAACCATCTTCGGGACCTTCATATGGGTTTCTCACGTTCCCCATGGTGATATGATATTGATCTTTATTCCTCTGGTGGTGACCTGATAGCTTGGGACAACGATTGTCTGTATGCTGAAAAAAGTTTATAGGAATTACGTGTTAATTTCTTTTGTCCATGCTTGCTTCTGACAGGAGGAGATACTAGATGAGACCGACGAGTACGTCAATATCCACAACAGGTAAAATCACCGTATCTTCATGTTCATTTGGTAACATATCTTGTTAAAGTTTGATGTCATAGCATGTGAATCATGCGATTCAGTTAATTTCTGTCTGTTTCACGAGATCCACACCATGGTTGTGAGTTCAGCTCTAGCTAAGATTAAAAGAGTTTTTTTTTTCCCCCTTTAAATGGAAAGATTAAAGTGATCCGACCATGTGTCCCATGCAGATGACTATACTTCGGTAGCATAAACACCATGTAGTAAAATAATGACTTTAGCAATTCTTGACAAACGCAGGATAAAGATCAACATGCACGCATCACAGGAAAATGCTCAGAACTTGAATTCGACACAACCTTCTCGCACTGGGAGCGACATCCCGACCCCTGCAACACCAGTGCCTGAGGGAAATCTTTCTCAACATTCCCCCGTCTCCCTCAATTTGGCAGCCCCTGGTCTTGCCCCACCCCTTTCAGTCCCTAGCGGTGCATCAAATACAAGTTCACCTTCTGCAACACATCAAACTTCAGGAGAAGACTCGTTAAAAGGATAGGTGAAACTTCGTCATTTTTTTTCTTATTTTTTCATTTGAAATGATAATGAATTATAGAGTTAGACAAGATACGAGTAAGTTATAGCTAGTAAGGACCAGTGACGGACCCTTCTTTCGTTTTAGGCAGAGTGCCTGCAGGATCACGCAATCGCATACAGAACCAATTCTTCTTTTGGTTTAATGGATGAGAACACAAATAGACATCATCCAATGTAAGACAGATCATGATTGTTTTGTGTAAAATCTGCTTGAAATTATATGTTACATCATTTCAAAGCAATTAAGCACGAAATTGATACTCTTTTCTTGAAGAGAATGGCATGAAGATGGTAAGTAGAATGGAGAATAGTCCTTTCTTTCTTTGTCAAATTCATGTATTAGATGAAATGCAAACAATATCCGGAGCACAGTGGGGAGCTGATTTCGAGAATGATCTATCAGTTCTCAAGCTTCAGCCAAATACCATCTTTTCGTCTCGATATTTAGCTTTGGAGTTTGAAGTTTGAACTAAAATACCGAACATGGTTTAAAGCATTAAGACTACAAGGCCTTGATTTTAAACGTCCTCTTGCCCATAAATAGACTGTGAAGGGTCACCATGTTCCTATTTTTTCCCCCTCAAAATAGATTGCGATTTGGGACAAGTTTGCCATGATTATTAATATGGGTCACCATTCGCAGACTGTAGATTCAGGGTCAACTTTCAATTTGTCCTGAGCAGGTGGACCGATAAACCAATTTTAGGGCCTTTCCTTGCTTGACGGCTTTTGATGAGCCTTTCACCATTACAAAGTCCAAAACAACTTTGACCATTAAATTTCCAAGACATGAAATTGCTGCGATGAAGAGTCATTCCGTTGAAAGCGCCATAACTATTGTTTTTCTTTACGCCGAAGTGACGAAGCTGGAAACAGGAAATCCCCAGCCTATATGGATTGGACAACGTAATCTTACCAGCTTTCAAACAGTTCTTTTTTCCCCATTTTTGTTGTTTGTTTGTCTTCATCTTCGAAAATTTTTTTGTAGTTCTTTTTTGTCCCCCATTATTACAAGCTTGGAATTTTGCAACTTTTAATAATAGTTTGTAGTGAAAAACAAGCCACGACCCTCTTTTATGGATAACTCATAACTATGTGCTCTTAAAGTAAAATAAATTAATTATAAATTCGGTAGCTGGAATCTCAGCTTTACCTTTGATTTACTTTCATTATAAGTTTATAACAAAAATTAAAATTATAAAACGTCAGCTTTGCTTTACTCTTTTTCCCAATCTGGGAACTCCAAAATTTCACTTCTTTGGCTGTTTTCTTATGCTTTAAATCCTAATGCTGACTTGAGGGCCTGAGGCTAATAGTTTTTTCAAGCTCCACTTCAGATCTCCACAGATCTTATTTACTCCTTTCATAAAGTTGGTTTTTTTTTTTTTTTTTCAAATCTTGTTACAAACATATATTCTTTTGGCCAGTTCGTTCTCCGAGCACCAAATTTCCTTGTTTGGTGTGCTGTTTTGTTTCAAAGTTACTTGCTTCAAAGAACATTTATTGAGAGATTTGAGGAACAGAAGGACATGGCTTTGGCTAGGTTTGGTCGCCAAGTTAAGCGCCAGTATGGGGTTTGTGTGAAGATGACAGCAGTGGCACTCTTGGGTCTTTGTTTTATTTTTGTTTGGTCTATGTTCTCTTCTCCTTCTACTTCTGTTACTGTTCAAAGGGAGAGCTTTGATGACATCGCTGAACCTGTAGCTTCTTCGGGCACAATGGTAAGCAAATCTGAGGGAAATGAATTAGAGAAACGTGGTTCAAGTGGTCACGAAAAGAAGGTTGAATCTGGTTTAAAGAAAAAAGATGAGAAAAAGGTTAATGGGTCTTTGCCCTTACATGCTCATGAACATAAATCTGGGAAAAAGAATGACAAACAACATGGGTCAAGTAGAAAAAAGGACAAGGATAAGTTAAAGTTACCTAGTGGAATGTCAAAAGAAAATCAAAACAATCAGGAGCAAGAAGAATCTCAGGGTGAAGAAGCTGAAAAGGAGATTGAAGATGAGGAAGAAGTAGTGGTGGATGGCAAGGAAGAAGGATTAGATGGTGAAGGTGAAGAAAATGGGGAGATGGAAGGTGATGCCGATCTGGATGAATCGGTAGATCAAGAGAGTCAGGAGAAGGTGGAAAACGATAATGAAGGATTAATAAATGAAGGGAAGAAGAGAAAGATCAAAGGTCCAGTTTTCGATCCGAAGGCACATTATACTTGGAAATTATGTAGCACAAGGAGCAAGCATAATTATATGCCTTGTATTGATGTTGAAAGTGGGTTCACAAGGCTACAGAGCTATAGGCATAGAGAGAGGAGTTGCCCTAAAGCCCCTCTAATGTGTCTTGTTCCCCTTTCCCATGATGGTTATGATTCTCCAGTGCGCTGGCCTGAGAGCAAATTGAAGGTATGAGATTAATTTGTTCTATGTTTTGAGTTCGACTGTATGCTGATTGCTGATGCATTTTGAGTTTTGATGTGGTGACAATCTTATTTTTTTGCAGATATTGTACAAGAACGTGGCTCATCCAAAACTAGCTGCATACATGAAGAATCATAACTGGTTGATTAAATCCGGAGAGTATTTGATGTTTCCTCAGAACCAGTCTGAATTCAAGGGTGGAGTTGTTCATTACCTTGAATCCATTGAAGAGGTAAGCCGTTCTTGTTGCATGTTTTAAAGAAATTTTACGGATCTTCTGACTTTCTTAAGTTCCAGACTTCAATTGATATTAAAAACCATTAATTAGTAGAGCATGAAATTACTGGACAAGAGATCCTTCTGTCTCTGTCACTTCTAATGTCGTGGCCAATATGGGAACTGTTGACGCGAGGTGAAACTCATCTAATGACAACCTTTTCTTGGCTGGCATCTCCTGCCGTTGTTTTCCTTGAAGCTTAAGAAATCCGTGCAAAGAATTTTTGGGATTCTTTTAAAACAAATATACTTTATATTGCAAAACATGGTATATATAATGCTTTTGTATTGCACATTTATTTACTACATGTGCATAATGGATATTGAACTAGTAATCATTTGTTCCATGAATATTTCTATTGCCCTGTGTCGAACATGCCTATTTTTTGCACTTACCTTAATGAGATATCTTAATTTCCTGCTGCCTGGAATGGACAACTTTTTACAGATTGTACTAGTAGATTTCTTTGGTATAGAAAGTAAGCTTCACTGGATAGCCATTGAACCTTTACGTTGCAATCCTTTACTTTTTTGGCATTTTTAAAAATTTGAGTGGATTTCTTAGATGGTACCAGATATTGAATGGGGAAAGAATATACGTGTAGTGCTGGACATTGGATGCGCGGATTCAAGCTTCGTGGTCTCTCTTCTCGAGAAGGATGTATTCACGTTATCACTGGGCTTGAAGGATGACCTTGTTGACCTAGCTCAGGTTTCCCTCGAACGTGGTTTTGCTACAGTTGTTAGCCCCTTTGCAAGAAGAAGACTTCCTTTTCCTAGTGGAGTTTTTGATGCTATTCATTGTGGTGGATGTACCATGCCCTGGCATTCCAATGGTATGTGTTCCCTTCTTCTGTCTTCTAAATTTTATTCATACTTTTAAGATCTCATTGATATTGATAAACAAAACCTGCTTTTGTGTTCAAATTTCAGGGGGTAAGCTTCTTCTAGAGATAAATAGGATTTTGAGGCCTGGTGGATACTTCATTTTGTCAACTAAACATGACAGCATCGAGGAGGAAGAAGGTTAGGTCTTGTCTATTCATTTTTGCAGTTTATTATGCTTGAATAATGTTGCCGTATGCATTCCCTTGAAAAATTGTCGTCTGTCAATGCGCCAAATATGATCATAGGATGTTACCATCTTGACGTTGTACAATTCATGGAATTTATCTAGTCTCTTCTGTTGGACTTCACTTGCTGTGTGGTAGAAAGACTTGGTGAACTACATAGAACTTCCGGTGAAACCTTCTGCTATGTTATGGTCAGTCTGTAAAAGTTTTTGCCCCAGGCCATGTGTTTAATGTGTTTTAGTTTTTCATATTTATGGTGCACTGTTTTTGCTCTTTTATCTACAAAAACAACTGCCCTTTTATTTTGTATGATGATATTCACCTATAACACTTTTTGTTTGTTCCAGCTATGAACACATTAACTTCTTCCATCTGTTGGAATATTCTGGCTCATAAAACCGACGACGTCAGTGAAGTGGGTGTGAAAATATATCAGAAGCCTGAATCCAATGATATTTATGAGTTGAGGAGGAAGAAAAATCCGCCTTTATGCAAGGAGAATGAAAATCCAGATGCTGCCTGGTAAGCTCCAACATGCTTGCTACTAAGTGTATCTGTTTAATTTGCGTAATACCTAGCATTGTGTAAAGATAAACAAATCAAGTTTCCATGAAACATAACCGTGCTTAAACGTAGCATAATGGTAATTTTACCCTAATTTTCTTGGTGGATCCAAATTTTTTCGTGATAGGTATGTTCCTATGAAAACTTGCTTGCACACCATTCCATCTGCAATTGAACAACACGGGACGGAGTGGCCTGAGGAATGGCCCCAGAGGCTTGAAACATATCCTGATTGGTTGAATGACAAAGAAAAAGCGATTGATGATATCAAGCACTGGAAAGATATTGTTGACAAGTCCTATCTTACTGGAATGGGTATCGACTGGTCAACTATCAGGAATGTGATGGACATGAAAGCCATCTATGGAGGGTATGTTTATGCCATGACAAAATTCTAGTATTATTTACTTCCTCTTGAAAATGCAGTTCCCAAAGGGTCCACTCTATCTAAAATAGTAGCTCCTTTTTTCTTTGCCCTTCAATTTTTGCAAATATATTATGCATCTAGAAATGAAGTTGAAATGTTTTGTTGAAACAGGTTCGCTGCTGCACTCTTACAACAGAAAATTTGGGTGATGAATGTGGTCCCTGTGCATGCACCGGATACGCTTCCCTTCATTTTCGAACGTGGGCTCATTGGCATCTACCATGACTGGTGCGAGCCCTTTGGGACTTACCCTAGATCATATGACCTGTTGCATGCTGATCATTTTTTCTCCAGGCTAAAAAACAGGTTAGTTTACCATTTCATTGCCATATGCATAAAGATGGTTTGTCTGTCTTGATCACTCTCTTGGTGGGTTTGTTTATTAGTCATTATCACACCAAAAATATCACCTTTTGCAGATGTAAGCACCCTGTTTCGATTGTTGTTGAGATGGATCGTATCCTACGACCCGGTGGTTGGGTAATCGTGCGTGATAAAGTCGAGATACTCGATCCGCTTGAGGGAATTTTGAGAAGTTTACATTGGGAGATCAGAATGACTTATTCTCAGAATAAGGAGGGTATCATATGTGCCCAGAAAGCTACATGGCGACCTTGAGATCTTCTATATATTTGTACATTCTCAAATTTCACTCTTCTTTTCGGAAGACTCCTTAGCGTGTTGTCCCTACATCCAGACTCAATTTGTACTCAAAAATTTTGAAAGATAATCTGTAAATTAATCATCATTTTTAACACGGCCGATTCAACCTGATCATTCTCAATTTGTTATGGCTCTCATTGATTATCTTTCTATGTGAAAATTCTTGATAATTTTTCTGCATTTGAGACTAAGAGATGATGACAGGATATTACTAGCAATTTGATCCAAGCTATAAGTGCGAACAAATTGAGATCTAACAGGGAAAAGGTGATTACCAGCAAGGTTAGGCAAAGAAACTTCATTCAAACAAGCCCCATTGGAGGGAAACAAACCATGATCTTTAAGGCCAATATAGCCCAATAACACCTGTTCTTAAAGCCCGGAATCTTTGATTAAGACAAAAAATTGAATTGTGATTTCAGGATATGATCTCTTTGGTTCATGCCAAAGGCCCAAAGCTTACTACTCCACCGCCTTCTTCCTCCACTTCACCGCCGAGATAACTCACAACCACGACGACCGCCCTCGACTCACTCATTTCCCCTAAAGCCCACCAAAAACCCTAACTGAAACAGGAAAACAGTAAATCCCCAACATCTCCCCATCCTCACACTTCACGAGCCTCACCCTCCTGGCACTTCTCTCCGCCACCACTTTTTATTTCCTCTGCAAATCCCGCGGCCGCATAAAACCGCTCAAAAAACACCCTCTAAACCGTGAGCCTAGGAAAGGCAAGCTCTTCTTCATCACCCAAACAGGAACATCCAAAGCCTTAGCCCAACGCTTCCTCAACCTCCACTCCTCCAACAACATCCCCTTCGACCTCGTTGATCCCCAAAACTACGAGCCCGAGGACCTTCCCAAGGAATCCCTAATCCTTATCATTGCTTCCACGTGGGAAGATGGAAACCCTCCTCAAATCTCAAAATTCTTCGTCAATTGGCTCACAGAAATCAGCACCGACTTTCGCGCCGGGAATCTTTTACTTTCCAATTGTAAATTTGCTGTCTTTGGAGTCGGCAGCTGGGTTTAGGGAGAAACGTTTAATGCGGTGGCGAGAGATTTGGGGAAGAGGCTGAGAGTGTTGGGGGCGACGGAAATGGTGGCAGTTGGGGAAGGTGACGTGGACGGAGTGCATTAGAGAGCGTTTTTGAAGAGTGGAATGAAAAGGTAGTTACTGTTTTGAAAGGGGGATTGTTAATGAAGAATGAGGATGGGATTGTTTATGAGAGTGACGTTGAAAGCCTTGAAAATGATGATGATGACTATGGTGGAGGAGGAGGGGAAGACATTGTCGATCTTGAAGATATTGCAGGTAAAGGGCCGTCGAGAAAGAAGTCAGTTAAGTTGTCTGAGACTAACGGGAAGCTGGACGGAAAAAGAGAGATGGTGACTCCAGTTATTAGAGCCAACTTGGAGAAGCAGGTGACATTGGAATTTTCTGTTGATGAATGCATTTCATTGTGGCGAATTGCTTAATGTTAACATACACAATTGAAGCTTATGGTCTAATTGATGTCTTTTAACTTGTGGAAATTTACAGGGATATAAAATAATTGGTTCACATAGCGGTGTCAAAATCTGTAGATGGACCAAGTCACAACTTAGAGGACGAGGAGGTTGCTACAAGCACTCATTTTATGGAATAGAAAGCCATAGGTGATTGCGACTTCTGTATGCACCTATTATTTAAGCCTTTGATGATCATTTGGTTGATTCTATTTTGAATGTCATCTGATATGGTTTTAACCCCATTTTTGGCATATTTATTCCAGCTTTTATGTTTACTTACACTTCTCATCACCTAAATGTCTTTACCGTTTTCCTTGCTCCTTGATTTATGTTAGGAGAATTCCAATACAATTTTTGTACTTGTTCATTTACAGAATGATTCATATGTTTCTATTTTTCTTTCACACCTCAACTGCAAAGCAGTATTGTCAACTGTGAAGGGCACAAGGCACACTTTAGCCATTAGAACTCTTATGTTACTTGAGGCGCAAGGTGAAAAAAAAAAAAAGCTTTCGTCTGAGTGAATAAAGGTGCAATATGTATATGTGTGTCTTAGTGTTGTTAAGGCACCAGACAACAAAAGCATCTTAGACCCTTTCTGGCAAGACACATTTGGTTAGGTGATTACGTCGTATGCATAAACGCGCTTGTTTGTAAATTGCTCTCATGTACGTCTGGCTATATTGAGATTGATCATTTTATGTAGTTCATAGCAGTGAAACCTCATGTTGTGATCTATTTAACTTTCATTATACTAGGTTTATTTTGTAATCTGCTTAACTTACATTGTACTAGGTTTTTTAGCCCTTCTATACTTCTTGGTTGCAGCTATAGACCTGCAATTGGTTTTTGTTTAACTTTTGAATTGAACAGATGCATGGAGGCTACCCCTAGTTTGGCATCTGCCAACAAGTGTGTTTTTTGCTGGAGGCACCATACAAATCCTGTGGGAAAGAGTTGGCAGTGGAAGATGGATGATCCCTTAGTGATTGTTAATGCTGCCATTGACCTTCATACCAAGATGATTAAGCAAATGAAAGGAGTTCCTGGTAAACTTCATATATTTCTTCTAATTATACTATCCCTTTGGGGCTATGGGATTCAATGTAGTTAACATTTTCTTCTACCAAGTTTCTGAAACAGGCAATTCAGTCAATGCACTTCTCACGTATCTATAATCATTCAGCAACAAGTAATATTTGGCAGGCTTAGATTGTCCTCAGGCTCAAAGTCATTTGTTACGACTTAGGTTCTTTGACATAGATTACGACAAAGATCTTTCCACTGCTTGCGTAGGAGAATTTTACTATTCTACCATTGCAGGTGTTACACAAGGGTGGCTGATGGAAGGTCTATCTCCTAGGCACCGTGCGTTATCACTTGTTGGTGAACCAATTATGTTTCCAGAGATTAATAAGCAGTACGCTTGTGGATGAGCTGCACTGAAGGCGAATCTCTACATTTCTAGTTACTAATGCACAGTTCCCTAGAAAATTTAAAATGCTGAAGCCTGTAACCCAGATTTGTTGGTTGTGAATTTATGCTAAGAAAACCTAGATTTCAAGAAGCCTTCTGTTCTTGATTAACCTAACCAATTTCTTTGACTTATGCAGTTGTATCTGAGTGTAGATGCCGCAACAAAAGATGGCTTGAAGGCAATTGATAGGCCACTTTTTGGGGAATTCTGGGAAAGATTCCTTGTAAGTATTTCATTCTTGAAAGCTAAGAAAAGTGAGCTAAAACATTAAGGAAAGCTATAGCTGGCTACGTAGGGATTGTGGAATTTCCTCGACAGACTTGAATTAGTATTGATCTGGCACTTACCATGCTATGGAGAAAATGTTGGCAGATAACCTTAAATCTCAGTCTAAAACAGCTTTCTGTTTGCATTATTATGAAATGCTATTTTTTCCTTAATAGCCATGCTAAAAATCCCAAACATGTCATGGTTATTTACTTTTGTTAAGAATGAACTGCTTCTTCATGTTACATGGCGGCCTGTCCTAAGAAGAAGTTTACATAGCATTTTTGAGGATTTTTCTTTGGCTGGGCTGAAGTTCCTGTTTTCTTATTGGTAACATCTGTTGTTCAGGATTCCTTGAAAGCTCTCAATGAAAAGCAACAACGAACTGTATGTCGCTTGACTCTAGTGAAAGAGTGGAATACAGAATATGTAGGTGCTTATTCTGAACTCCTTAGCATTGGGAAGCCTGATTTTGTTGAAATCAAAGGCGTAACATACTGTGGATCGTAAGTCTTTTGGTCTTATTAGTGTTGTTTTTTATCTGCAACACTCACTGTCTGCCGTTGTTCAGTCATGTTGATTTTTTTTCTTTACAGCTCTGCCACATCAAAGTTGACAATGGAGAGTGTGCCTTGGCATTCTGATTTGAAGGCTTTCTCGGAGTTATTGGCTCTAAAAAGTGAAGGGAAGTATGGGGTTACATGTGAACATGCACACTCATGCTGTGTCCTCCTGGCAAAAACCGAAAAGTTAAAGCTCAATGGCCAATGGTATAAATTGATTGACTATGAAAAATTTCATGACCTGGTTAGTAACAGCGTCAGTTTTATCTTCTGGTGTCTCAGGAATATGACCCTTTTTTGTTTTAAACATTTTGTTTTTTGCTGATGGTTCAGGTGGCTTCAGGGAGGCCATTCGACAGTGCGGATTATATGGCTCTCACTCCATCATGAGCTGTCTATGGAGCTGAGGAATGTGGATTTGATCCTGATCAGTCTCATTACAGGAAAGAGCGACGTCACAAGTCAAAAAGCTAAGCAAATTGAAGATTTATCACAGATATTTGGCAACATATCCATTTTTATTAGCAAAACATCGGGTTATCAAATATCATTTTCTTTGTATTTTGACTGTTTTGCTTTAGTTGGCTATAATACATAGGGTTAAAAGTCCGATGCAATGATGGTTTGCTGCCGGTAGAGCTCTATTGTAGTCATATTCTCTGAAAACAATTGACTTAAGCCGTTTACTTGTAAGAGGTCATGGAAGTGGTACGCTTTATTTATTTATTTATTTATTTTTCCAAATGAGGTCACGGTCTAGGAATGGAGGGTAAGAGAATTGTAGATGAGAATATACAAATTTTAAATTTATTAGATATTATTTTTTATGATTGTATAAATTAATTTAATTAAATTTTAAGTTTAATTATTCTTTTTAGTACTTTGTTTTATTTAGAGTATTGCCAAATTCAATAGGAAATAAGGAATGCTATAAATTGAGGAATTTTCGTCGGGCTTCCGTGTCTCGGTTCGGCTGAAACTTTTCAAAGTGGAGCTCTTTTTGAACCAAAAAAAAAAAAAGTCTGACTTTTGAAAATGGCAACAATAATTAAAGGCTAAGTTTGGTCCAACGATTTCTAGCTGTGTATTACGCAGTTGCCACCGAAAAGAATCTCATTTTCAAAAGATATTAAAGGCCTGTTACCATAGACATCTAACTGACGGGGATGCGAGTAAGCAGCAAAATAATTACCCCTAAGCACAAAGCCTATAAATTTAGCCAACTTTTTCGAGAGGTGGGTCATTTCCTACTCGGAAAATGTCATTAGTTCTTGTCTAAAGTTCAAACGTAATGTTCTGTCCCTTTTATCGGAATTCCTCGTATGTTCTTTAATTTTATCTCCCACTGTAATCTTAAAAATTGGCTGATTGTCATTTTCCAATAGCGTTTTTGGTAAAAGACAGATTGCAGATTACAGTGTATTAGAAGTAACTCCATCTGTTAGCAGGTTGAATCCGGAAATCTTTGCACTTCCTAAATGACCTCTTTGCATTCTATGAATAAGACCCCTCGGTTTTTCGCAATGTATATAATATAATTTTTTTAAATCTTTTTAATATGTCTCTGCGGGTAAGAGATGTTATCAAAGATATACAAGAATCTGGCAAAATGTGGCCCTGAAATTGTTAAATCAAATCATTCAAAAACGTGCGGTTGGATGACAGCAAGATTTGTGTTGGACGACAAACTCAGGCCTCTCTGCGCTTCGCAACATCCACCGCCCTATACTACTTAAGAACAGTGCTTACCAACATCTCAATTCTCAAACTCAGACAGTTGCGACTTTTGCAGGTGCAGACAACAAACAAATAAAGAAAAAAGAAAAAATGCTGGAAGTTTTTTTTTTTTTTTTTTAAAACAATTGCCGACTTCCTTTATAGTGCAGCTTCGAGTGATTTTTAAGCCAGGTGCAACTCCTCCAATCAAACAGTAGCATAGTTTGAGAATTTCCAGTGGGGTTATTTATCCAAAGAAGCAACTTGTCAAAAGCTGTCCAGGAGGATATAGACAAGGAGGGTCCAACGGGCAAATAGCGCGTCTATCAACGCGTGGGCCTGGTGTGTAGCAAGTGGCAAAAACTCCCCACTTCTTTTGCTGCTGCTGCTGCTGCTGCTGCTACTTCTTTTTCTTGCAATAACTAGACAAGTGTCTTTGCTGTCTTCAGTTCTTCATTTCCTCCTTTTTTTGACTTTGTCTATCACCACCACTGTCTCAAACTAAACCAACTCCACTCGCCATTATAAGGTTTGGGAATCACTTGCCACAGAAGTTTTGGTGGTCAATAAGAA
>JBBYHL010436807.1:1751-18449 GCA_038381835.1 Adansonia madagascariensis
TGAGGTAGGTAAGCATCCTTCTCTAAGAGGACTTGGTAGGTAAGCGGTCTATTCTTTGAAAATTGAGGTAAGTAAGCGTTCTGCTCTTTAAAGAATGAGGCAAGTAGGTGTCCTTCTCTTTGACAACTGAGGTAGGTAAGCGTCTTGCTCTTTAAAGATTAAGGTAGGTAAGCATCCTACTCTTTAAGGACTAAGGTACGTAAATATCCTGCTCTTTAAGGACTGAGGTAGGTAAGTGTCCTAGTCTTTGAGGACTTAGGTAGGTAAACATCCTACACTTCAAGGACTGAGCTATGAAAAAAATGTCTTGCTCTTTGAGGGCTAAGGTAGGAAAAAAAAAGCATCCTGCTCTTTAAGGATCAAAAAGGAAAATGCATCATGCTCTTTAAAGACTAAAAAGAAAAAGGCATCCTGCTCTTTGAGGACTAAAAAGGAAAAAAGCATTTTGCTCTTTGAGGACTAAAAAAGAAAAAAACATGTCTTACTCTTTGAGGACTGAAAAAAAAAAGGCGTTCTACTCTTTAAAGACTAAAAAGATATGAGTTTAGGTACTTTTCTTGAATGGCTTTTTCCATTTATGCACTCTTGAGATGAGGGATTCTTATCTAGAGCCATTTGAGGCTTTTTGAAAACAAGAATTTGTATATGAAGTTTTGTTTAATTTTGACTTTTGAGAGTAGTAGTTCATACCTAAATAATGTTAATTGTTGTAATAATAATGCATGGGGATGAAAATGCATGCTTAAGTGATACAAAACTGATGATTTTTTAAAATCTAATTCGACAATTGATTTTTTTAGCCTACTCAGTTGTCTGATCTTTTACAAGTTTGTGAAGGTGTCTTCTCACCCTGGGGTTTATCAATCTCACACTAGAGTTTCCAAGGGATTGAATATTTAGGCTGATTTTTGAAAGATGCAGGATGTCTGTGATTATGAAAGGATAGAGCTGAGCTTAGAGGATTCCTGTTTGGGGACCTTTTTATTAAATTAAATTTGGTAAGTATAGAGGATTCCTTTTTGCCAATTATGATTCAAATGGTGTCTTTGGTGGTTTAGGTGGAATGTTCTGAACTCTGATTGTTAGGATGACAATTTGAAAAAAAAAATTTGGCTTCTTATCTTTAGGCTGGGGTTTGTTGAGAGAAGGTTTTGAGCATGTTTTCAAGATATGGGCTCCAAGGGTAAGACCGATTATGGCCTTAAAAGTTCATTCTTGGTCCTTAGACATGAAACAAAATTCTTGCAAAGTTTTATCTTTCCAAATAATGCTAGGAAATCCTATAATTAGTTTCATTCATTTATTAAGCATTATCACTTAAAAGATAAATATGATGCAACATGTGATGCAGGAGTTACAAAAGAACCTTCCAACAAATCCAATGATTGTATTTCATTCAGTTATGACAAATTATGGGATCACAAAAGATTTTAATATACAAAATAGTTTGAAAGAGGTTTTCTGGTCGTTTAGCCCTTTATGTTGATTACATGGTTCTTCTATTAAATGTCTTCGGAGACCATTCTTAAGCAATTAATGCTTTTGGTATTGGACAAGTCATAAGAAGATTCTTCAGATTACCTCATGGTGGGATAGAGGCCTTAAGGTTAGATAGTTTTCGTTTCTCAGGTGTAGGTAAAAATGAGATTCGACAGAGTAGGCTGGCATAAAATGAAAGAATTAGGTTATGAAGTAGTGCTTTGATCAGGGTTGTGAGTGTAGGTTAAATTGGTTCTGGTCGAGGCTGGTAATAGTTTAGGCTTGATTTGATTTGATTAAAGGAGAGTCTGATCATTTAAACCTCCTTCTTGGGTTTTCAACTTAGGTCGATTTGTTTTTCTTGGATGCCCTTTTCAGTTTTCATCTAAGGTTTCTTTCTTTCTTTTTTTGTTTTTTTTTAATTTCGTGAAGTAGCAAAAACAAAAAAAGGATAGGATGTGTTTCAAGTTTTCATCCTAGGATCTTTTCGAGCATAGTATTTCTTGATAAAATCAAAATTTGTAAGGTTGGGTAAGTTGCCGCCATCCATCTCGGTTAAGATCAAGGCTCCTTTAAAAAATATGTGCTTTACCATATAGGCCTTCCCAATTCGAAGTCCATTTTCCTCAAGCTTGTTTATGGATCGGGAGAATTTGTTTAAGTACTAAGTCACCTTCTCGAAACTGATGATAATAAACCTTTTTTTTCATAAGCTCTCATCATGCACTTTTAATATATCTGCTTATGACAAATGGCTTTTATTCTTTTCTCCTCAATAAGATTGACTTTTATTTTTTCTCCTCAATAAAATTGAGCTACTCATATCAGTTCTTGACCTATTCGGCCTCTTCAAGTTGTGATTCCATTAGGACTTTAAGTGAAGGGATTTCAACCTCGATAGGTAAGCCTCTATGCCATAGACCAAAGAGAATAAGGTAGCACCCATGGAAGTTCATACCACCATGCGATAGGCATGTAATGCAAAAGGCAACTTATTATGCCAATCTTTATAGGTCTCAACCATCTTTTCAACTATATTGTTGTTGGCTACTTCAACTGCCCCATTCATTTTTGGGCAGTATAGGACAAAATTACAATGCTAGACCTTGAACTAAGAGCAGACTACTTATATCATTTTGTTTTTCATGTTGCGTGCATCATTAATAATGATCTGCTTGGGAAGGCGATAACTATAAATAATATCCTGTTTTACAAATTTGCATATAATAGATTTAGTGACATTAGCATTTGAAGTTGCCTTTACCTACTTGGTGAAGATAATCTATAGTGACCAAAATAAAGTGGTGCTCCTTAAAAGCCTTAGAGGTAATCAGTCAGATCATGTCCATGCTCCACACAGAAAAGGCCATGAAGTTGTCATAACATGTAGAGGTGTCGGTGGGACATGGATTTTGTCTATATAGATTTGGCATTTGTGGCACTTCTGAGCACAGTCAATGCAATCCTTTTCAAGAGTCAACCAGTGATAGCTCGATTCTATGACTTGTTTTGCCATTTGGTCTCCGTTAGCATGCGTACAGTCAATTTTTTTTAGACTTCTTCAAGAATTTGTATAGCTTTGTAGTATCTACGCACTAGAGTAGTAGTTGATCCTAACCTTTCTTGTAAAATACTCCACCATCCAAAATGAAGCTTGCAACTATCCTTTGGATGGCTCTCTTGCTTATTTTGGTAGTGCATTTAGAGTATTGCTGATTCTTAATGCACTTAAAGAAGTCATGATACCATGGTAGGCCATCTTCTCTTTTCAACATTTTGATAATGTGCTAGAGTTGTATAGATGCTCATTTGAATAGAATCAATATCTGATTCTCGATTAACTTTCAACATGGACAATAAGATGGCTAAGGCATCAGCAATTTGGTTTTCTTCTTGAGGTAAATGTTGAAAGCTAATATCATCAAACCTTTTTTTGAGTTTCAAGATTAGACTCTAATAATGAATCAATTTAGCACCGCGCATTTGTCATTCTCTTTTTAGTTGGTAGATAACAAGGGCTGAATCTTCAAATACTTGCAGTGTCCGAATACCCCTTTTAATGGTGGCTTGGAGTCCCATAATGCAAGCCTCATACTCAGCTATATTATTGGTGCAATCGAAGTTCAATCTTGCAGTGAAGGGTAGTGGTTTCCATCAAGCGAGATAAAAATTGCCTAAATTTTATGCCTTAACACGTTTAAAGCTCCATCAAAGTACATTTTCTAAGATGAACTGCACTTGATATTATCCTCGGCCTTGGAATGAACATCAAGTCTTCATTAGAGGATTCAAAGTCCAAAGGTTGATAGTCATCAATTGCTCGGCTTGCCAAAAAGTCTGCTATCACACTACCCTTGATGGCTTTCCTGTTATGTAGACGCTGTCATATTCAAAAAGCAAAACTTGCAACCTGGCTAATCTCCCTAGCAAAGCAGGGGCCCCACATAAATACTTGATGGTATCAAGTTTGGAGATCAGCCATGTAATATAGTACAGCATATATTACCTTAACCTCTGGGCTATCCAAGCTAAAGCAGAACATAACTTCTCTACTGTTAAGTAGTTATTTTCACATTTTGTGAACTTTTAGATTAAGTAATAGATAGCTTGTTCCTTTTTACGTGACTCATCATGCTGACCTAATACACTGCCTATCGACTTGTCAAAAATTGATAAGTATAGGATTAGAGGTTAACCTGGTACTGGTGGTACAAGTACCAGAAGGTTCAAAAGGTAATGTTTAACTTTATCAAAGGCTTTTAGGCATTATTCATTCCATTCTTAGGGATTTTGTTTTCAAAGCAACAAAGATTCGATCATATTTGTCGGTCAGCTGAGATACAA
The DNA here is from genome assembly GCA_038381835.1 of Adansonia madagascariensis. Taxonomy (NCBI): domain Eukaryota; kingdom Viridiplantae; phylum Streptophyta; class Magnoliopsida; order Malvales; family Malvaceae; genus Adansonia; species Adansonia madagascariensis. The sequence goes on from JBBYHL010436807.1 coordinate 6,075, forward strand.
ATCAAGCTATGTAATTTAACCTTCCCAAGAAACTTTTCACTTTTTTTAAGTTTGAGGTGGCAAAAAGATTCTAAATGACCTTGACCTTGTCAAGATCGACTTTTATTCCTTTTTTGCTCACAATAAAGCCTAATAGTTTGCTAGATGCAACACCAAATGTGCATTTTGTGAGAGTTAACTTGTGTTGGCATTTGCAAAGCCATTTGAAGAGTTTTCGCAAGTTGGCCACATTTTCACTCTCTTTTGGCAACTTGATAATCATATCATCCATATAGACCTCTATTGCTTTATGCATGAGATCATGGAACATGTTATCATCACCCTTTGTTAGGTTACCCCTACATTCTTGAGCCCAAAGGGCATCAATTTATGGCAAAAAATGCCCCACATGGTTATGAAGGTAGTCTTTTCCATGTCTTCAACTACCATTTTAATTTGGTTGTAACTCAAAAATCCATCCATGAAGGAAAATAATGCATTTTTGGTTGTGTTGTTTGCTAATGTATTGATATAGGGTAAAAGGAAATTATCTTTTAGGTTAGCTTGATTTAAATCCCTATAATCAACACACATCTGCACTTTATCGTATTTCTTAAGAACTGAGACTATATTGGCTACCCATTTAGGATATTTGGCTATTTCGAGAAATCTTGCTTCAAATTGTTTCTTTATTTCTTTTTTGATCTTCAGAAGCATTTCAAGTTTCATACTTCTAAGCTTTTATTATATGGGCTTACACTCGGGTTTGAGGGGAAGTTTATGGACCATAATTTTGGTGTCCAATCCGAGCATGTCTTGGTAGGACCAGGTAAACACATGCTGATTTTCTTAAAGAAGATTTATTAGCTTAGCTAGAGTTGATGATTTTATGGAGGTTCCAATTTAGACCTTTTTCTAGTCTTCTTCTATTCCAAGATTTATGGTTTCAGTGGATTTTTATGAGGCAATATCTATTTTTTTCTTCTTCAATTAATCTTAGCAAGTTTGGAGGTATAATGTTTTCCTCAGAATCCTCTTTAGCCTCGACCTCACTGGTGTAGATTAGTTGCTTAAAATCAATATTCAGAGTCTCAGTATGAACATTCATGTCATATTTATCCAGGTACCTAAAAATATAGAAAAAGAATAATATAGGCAAAAAATTATGTTGAGGAAGGTATAATGTTTGGCAAGAACTACAAAAATGAATACAAAAGATGAAATGAATAATGTTTAGTCACTTTCATTAATAATATATAATAAAAAGATGCCTATAGAAAGGATCCTACAATGCTTTTGGGTAGAAGCATATAGGTTTAGTTCATAGCATTACTTTAAATCATACTTGAATAGTACAGTTGTCTTAATTTTAGTCCAAGCACTCAAAACAAATCTTAGAAGGCATATACTAGTCTTTTAGTTTATCATTGATGTCTCTAGTTCATCAATTACATTGATAAAGAGATCCCCAAATGCCTTGTTCAGTATAAGCATAACATTGGTGAAGCCGGTATTCCTATATCCTCTCAGACAAAAACTTTCTCGAAGCAGTGGAAACATCATTTTGTATCCTAAGTCTTGTCCTAATAAACAAGTTATCCTTTTCTCATGATTCTTTTGAGCTTGTTTTCTTTTTTGTTGTGCATTGGGCTTAAATCTGAACCCTCTTTCATCTATTTGGTTTACAATTTTCAAAGCTCTAGCAATCCTTTGGAGGTGTTTTCCTAGTCCTTTTCTAGCCTAGGCACCTTTGCCAATAGTTAACTTTAGACCCATATAAGTGCTCTTTAATAGGTGAGGCTCCAACATTGGCAACCTTCCTTAACATAAGTGGCATTGACAAACTCAAAGGACTGAAATGAAGATTCTGGTACATCATCATCTGGTTTGATATAGGGGCATCGTTTAAGGTAGCAACGATAATATCTTCTTCTTCTCCAATATTGATGACTTTGTTTTTTATGATGAATTTCAACTTGTGATGTAACAATGATGGCACTATCGCCAAGAGTGAATCCAAGACCTTCCCAATAGGCCTTTATATGATAAGTAGTATCCATCACGTGAAAGTCTACTTAACAAGTGCATGGGCCAATTTAGAGTGGAATGGTGATGTTTCCCACAATGTTTTTGCAAGTTCCATCGAATGCTCGCACCACTGTGTGACTATTTTAGATATGAGATGCATCAATAGGAGCTTGTTCAAGTATGATACAGGCATTACATTTAGAGTTGGGCCATTATCAATAAGCATCTTGGGTAACATGCTACCTTTGCTATACGTAGTGATGTGAAGGGCTTTGTAGTTTCCCTTTCTTCCATGAGGGATTTCATTATCACTGAAAAATGTATAGTTGTCAGTAGTAATGTTGCTTACTGGGCAATCCAACTCCCCTATCGAGATGTTAGGAGGGACATATGCCTCATTTAGGACCTTGAGGAGGGCATTTCTATGATCTTCAAAATTCAACAGAAGTGACAGCACATTTATCTTGTAGGTTACTTGTTCTACTGATCGACGATTTTGTATTCATTGTGATTGATGAATTTAAGGAATTTCATAGCTTTTTTCTCACTCAATTACTTTTTTTATAGCTACCTGATCTGAGTCTTTAGTTGTAGACTTTGGTGCTTAAAAAACAAGGGTGGTATTCTTTTGCTGAGTTTTTTTCTCTTGATGCTACCGTGGCATAACATCTGCCTACTCCAAGTTAGATGACTTTCCCTTGAAAGATCAACATTTGCTACTTGTCGACTAGATTCTCTGATGATTAAGATTTGTCTTTCATAATTCCAAGGAGTAGCCTTGCTATCTTTATAAGGGAAAGGAGATGGAAGTTGAATAATCATCTTTGACGTAAGCTGAACAAGGGCAGTTTGGGTACTCAGTAGGTTATCAGATAAGACCAATGGCCTTCCAATCTTGTAAGGAGGATTATTTCTTTCTTATTCCATAATGTTGATAGATGGTGTTGCATTTGCAAACTCGGTATGTGAGGCTTGCTTCTTATCATAGAATTTAATGATGCCCTTATTTATCATCTTTTGAACCATAACATGGAACTCTTTACATGTTTTTAAAGTATGGCCATAGATGGTATTGTAATCATAGAGATTATTGGCTCCCTTTTTTGTTCTTTTGACCCTATTAACTAGCTCGACTTGTACCAAGATTTGTTGACCAAATTCATTAGTGTTTTGACCTCATCTATGTTTTCTTCGACCTCGCAGTCTTTTTCAATGACCATTTACTTTACATCTGAATTCAATATGAATTTAAGATGAACTAGCTCAATACTAGATTTCAGTTATTGTTTGGTTTCAACTCTTCTTTTTTCTTTGAAAATATTTCCCTTTACTAAACCCATCTTCATAGTTTCATTAATTATTCCATACAACATGATTGTATTTGCAAAACTTTTTAGGGGTTTTTTTCACTACCTCCTCATAATAAGGCACCTGTAACATGTTGATGAATTTAAAGATCATTTTTTTATCAACAAAGGATGAATTTAGGTAGCTTCTTCCATTCAACTTGCGGCATACTGCCTACAGCTTTCATTAGCTCTTTTTTCCATGCTTATTAAAGAGGGATGCTTCAAAACTAGGTTAGTGGTAGGTTTTTCCTCATCTATAGCATTGATAAATAGATTGATGCATTCATCCCACTCTTCATAGAACTTAATTTTGAATAGTTTCATTATGCCTAAGACCATTTCGAGGAAAAATGGATAGTGCTAAAAAATATGCTCTTAATTGCAGTGACAGCAACATAGTTTAGTGGTTTTTGGGCTTTAGTTTTTAACATCTGGCACTATTCTTACTTGAACAAAGGCTTGCTAAACCTTGCTCATCGAGGTTTTGTCTTTTCTTATGCTTCTTTTGAATCAACATCTTTTCCCTTTGATCACTACATTCACTTTTGGCTCTACATGGTTAGGAAGTTATTGGCTTTAATGTTAGATCCAAGCCTTCGTTCGACCTTAATCACACACTTTTCTGGCAGACACTATACCTTTCTCTTAAATGAGGTGCAATTCTCAATAAAGTGGCCTTGTGCCCTGACGTGACATTTGCAATAGGCATTTTCATCATATCATTTAGGGTATGGAGATGATCTTTAGTTCATGAATACTAGGGCTACTAGTTGAGTTGCCAATAGATAAGAGCAAATCTCCTTTTAGGAGTAAAAAAGTGGCTCAAAATGTTCCTTTTCTTACAGTGCTTATTGATTATTTAAAGTTTTTACATTATTTGCATTACAGGATTGTATGCTTTAGGCTATGTTTGGAATGGGATTTGATATAAAGCTCATTGTCAGAATAATCCCAGTAGAATAGACTGGTTATGGCATTAATGAGTAGGGGTTAAAACCTAGATCTAACATGTTTGGGAAGTACATACCTTATGCTGGATGCGGATTTCGATTAAACTTACCATGACTTTCACTAACAACATTCACTTCTTTCTCTTTACCCTTAGTTGTTGACTTCTTGATTGACCTAGATGATTCTCCAATAGATATCTTGCCACTTTTGATAGTGTTATCAATCATTTTGCCTGATATGACCATATCGATAAAATTTACCATGGCATTTCCCATTAATGTTTCATAGTAGGGAGCTAGTAAAATGATAATAAAAGTGACTATCATCTTTTTCTCAGTTAAAGAAGTGTGAACTTGAGCCGCTTCCTCTTTCTAGCTCTAAGCATATGGCTTGAAGCTTTCAGAGGTTTGTCTCCACACATGGAAAGCTAGCTGAACTTTTGACTTGTAATCGAGCTCACCATAATTGAAATCCCATTGCTTTAGATCTTAGACAAAAGAAATAATTTATCAACACTGAAATTGTCGTAGGACTAGGATGGGTGTAGAGCTAGTGCTTTCCTATAATCCCATGAGCGGTACACAACTGTAATCTCTGCATCGATATATGATTGTCTATAGTGAAAATCAAAAGACCTTCTATGTCACCTCTTCTCCACTAAGGTTCTATAATTTCTAGATCCATTGCTCTTCGAACTTGTTTTAAGGCCATTCCTTCTTAAGGACCTTGGACATCCTCTTTTCTTTGTGAGAAAAGTGACTGACAAGCCATAAATGAAGAAAAGGCACACATCTAATGAAGCGACCCATAACCATCATTTTACAAAAACTGAGAGCCCAAATAGTTTCGACAACGATAGCCAGTGCAAGACTAGCGTTGAAGCACAATTAGGAAATGAGATCTACTACTGTAGCTTCAACATAGACTAACATTTTCAGAAATATGATCATACCATATATCGAGAAAAGAGATTGTTTACAATACTCACCATTATTTATTTCAAACTGGCCCATGAATTGGACTCACTATTTCCCTTATCTTGATACAATCCTTGGTCTAGGATTTCATTGCCTTAATAATCTAAGCTAATCTTTTCTCAAAAGTTGGAGGGTGCAAAGCCTTACAACATTTTCTATCAGTGTTAGCCTTCTCAATGTTGAGTAACGAGGTATATTAGTCAACCGTTGGGACCAAATCTTCATAATTGAAAGTGATTCATCAATATGCCAGGTTCTAAGACTAAGATGCTGCTTGTGACAAACCAACATCTAAATGGACCTAAAGTAAGATGGCTATATCTCTGTATCTCTTAGTGAATAATTCCCTTTTAGTATTGTCACAATTGGTCCATATACACTTAAGATCTTGCTAATCATTTTGATGATACCATATTTTGACCCTTTCATGCATTGTTTAGACATACCAAGTTTTGAAAATGTCCCCATCTTCACGTTGTCAGTGCTTGAACTATGCTCGAACTTCTTCAAAAGGCTTTAGATTTGAATGGACTGTTACTCCATGACAAACACACCTTGATAAACACTAAAACATTGGTAAATTGTCCCATAATGACAATTGTTATGATAACATGATGTATGCATCAAACAAAAAAAAAGTAGCCAAGCTGTGACCACGTGAAATAATAATCATAACATAAGGGCACATATAAAAAAGTAGCAACAAAAATACATCACAAAATTGCCCTAACAATAGGCAGTGTGATGCCTAAGGGCAAGTACAACAATTGACAACAAACGAAGAACATAATAGCATGTTCGAGTTAAAAAGGCCTTTAATAAGGTGGCACGATACCTTGCAAAGACTAGACTGAGCAATTAGTGGTGACATTTGTTCATCAACATCTATGATAGGTACATGTATTTTGGTCAGATATGACTCTTTTTTAAGATGACATGGGCATTGTAGATATGACATCCATTCATTATCACCCATTTATTGAAAAGGGTTAGCATAGAGCATAACAGCATAGCCTAAAAATGATCATGAAATAAAATAATAGATACGGGCGATAATTTCTATTATTGCCTGTATAACATGGTGTACGAAAGTGAAAGTGAAAAGTGTTTCCTCGAGTGACCCTATTCTTTGGGTTATTCTAATGTTACTTCGTATAGTTTGACATGGTTTGCCATGCCTATGCGAAGGGATACTTATGAAGGTGGATGGCTCACTTCCTCCTAATTGGGTCCATAACCTTACCATGGTGTTTGGTGGGAATTAAATGCAAATGCAAGTGCACAGTGTGTGTCAGGGAAACAATCAAACCTTTTATTTTATTATCACATTACTATACTTATTTGAGTCGCTATTTATTCAGGAACAAAATAGTCTTTGACAAACATAAGGAAAAAAACCATGAAAGATAAAAGGTTAATAAACAAATGTAAAAGAAGATTATAACCAAATAATGATGGAATTTGAAAAAGCCAAGAATCGAGCGAGACATAGCTATTTTATTTTACTGTCAAAGTGTGTCAGGGAAATAATCAAACCTTTTATTTTACTATCACATTACTATACTTATTTGAGTCGCTATTTATTCAAGAATGAAATAGTCTTTGACAAACATAAGGAAAAAACCATGAAAGATAAAAAGTTAATAAACAAATGTAAAAGAGGATTATAACTAAATAAAGATGGAATTTGAAAAAGCCAAGAATCGAGCGAGACATAGCTAGTCGTAGGCTTAACTCTTTAAATCTTCTCCCTAATAAAGTCACTAAGCTATTGCTCATACCCCTTTTCTTTTCTCTCCAGATGATTTGAAGTGGGCATGCATGACTTACAAGATATATATGGTGTTTGGTCAGAGCCTTTGAGTTTTTTTGGTTGAGATTTAGATTAGGTATGGTAATATGGAGGGGAGACTATAGGACGAACTGCTCATCCAAATAGTCTTGGAAAATTATTATAAGTAACCATAAATTTGGAGTCACCACTAATTATTTTAGGCTAGACATGATCGGATGCCTATTGAAAACTATATCTTGAGTTATGAAACTTGAAACATTGATTTTAAGTTTTGCAAGGTCTAGAGATTCATTGGTTGGGTTCGAGAGTTGGTTATACATAGGGAAGGATTAGAATACCCATGACACTCGAAATCGATACCTATTAACTAAATCTCGCTTCGATTTTTGGTTTACTTGGTTCCATTTGGTCATGATTAGATATAAGCCCCTTTGATGCATGAACTTTTGTGGAAATTATAGATCTGGGTTTTGATAGAAAATTTTATATCACCTATATGCTACAAAAGTATAAGAAGCATAGGGATTTTTTATGACAATAATTTTTGAATTAAATTTTGAAAATCCAAATATTTCGTATTAGGCACTAGAGAGATACCAACATGGAACATTGCCTTGTAAAATTTTTTGAAAACAAATTTTAAATATGAATGCACAATAGTCATTACAAAAAAGAAACATGTTAGCAAGATGAAAAGAATATAATAATTTCACAAACCAACAATCACAAATAAAAGAATCTAAAAAATAAGGACAATCAAAATGTATCTCATAATTGTCTTTGATTATTGATGAATAACTAGGATGACAATTTTGAGACATGTTTAGATTTGGTGGAAATTTAAAGGGAGAAAAGGGTTTTAGTTAAACTAATCTAGGGTATCCGAAAGGGAGAAAATTCCTAGGATCATTAGATAAAAGTGAGGTTAGAGTATCTCCTCAGAGAAGCTGAACTGGAGTATTTTTGAAGAATAAGATTTTTGTTAGTTTAAGAAAATAATCAGCAATCTTGAATAAATCCAAAAAAGAAAATTCAAGTTTTTTTTAGTGGAAAATGAGGTTGGAGTATCCCTTTGGAGTGGTGGGGTTGGAGCATCCTTGAGAATGAAATTTTTTTATGATAATTTAGAAGAAAAGGCATATTTATTTTATTTTATTTTATTTATTTATTTAAGAAATGTATCTTGAAGATGGGAATAAAGGATTTCAATAATATTTTTGTCTCAAGCCTTGATCCAAGACTAAAGGGCTTGTGTTGTAGGGGAACTAATTAGATGCATTTCAAGACGTTTGAATGTCTCTATAAGGGCATTTCGAAAATTGGGTTAAAAATAGAGGACACCACTGTGTCATCTCCCTTCCTAAATTTATTTTGGGTTCATCTGAAGGCTTTAAAGGGTGAACGAGATACCATTGTAAAGGCAGCTCAACGAAGATTAATATAAAAATATTCAAAAACCCTAGAAAATCACTTTCTAGGTAGAATTAATTTTTGAAATTAAGCCTATCTTGATGCTAGTAGCATGTAAAGGGGAAAGGACATGATGGACTTTGAAAAATCATTTTGGACTCATTTAGAATCGTTAAAACACAAATAATACATGTCCAGAAAGAAAAATTTGTAGACTTTCTGCAAAAATATTTGAATAATATAAAAAATCATCTAATAGGCTGAAATGGCCCAAATAGAATGCAATGCACTAGTCTTAGAGGTTTCGGACGGTAAATGTTTGAAAAATCATAATTACTTTATCCGAAGTGATCTGAGGGCAAACAAGACACCATTGGAGAGGTGTTCCAATGCCCTTTAAGGGAAAAATGTCAAAATATTATAGGAAAATCATTTATGGTTTGAAAATAATTTTTCAAACTTAGACTACAATGATGCCAAAGCAAAAACAGGGGATTATTCAATTTTTTAGGTTTTTTAGGGGATAAATTCGAGTTATGGATGTCCGAATGTCCACAACATGGGGAAAAGACTGACACAAGCATCACAGTTCATTCCACAATGCTGAAGTAGTTTAAGATGATGAAACAACTTGTTGACCATGCCACCATGAAGGTGTTAAACTCAAAACCAAGGTTTAATATTTGTTTTTATCAACAAAAGGGTTATTTTTGTTTGAAAAATGGCATCTTTAAACTTATTTTTCCATTAACCTAGATTTGAAAAGTTATGTCTATCCTTCTTGGGGAATTTTTTTTTTGAAAATCAGATTTTTGGTAAACAAGCAAAGATATTAATAGAAATGTCACAAGCAAAATGCAACATACATAAAGCTGAATAGGGATTACACATGCAAACACACTGAGATGACATTTTGACATGGAAAGGTGACAAAAAAAGTAAAGAGGCGACAAATAAGATACATGGAAATGATAACACCATAAGTGGCATCAAAAACCATGCTATGAAAGATGACATGAACAAATTCAGGCAAAGAAAGGCATCTTAGAATTTTCAAGATAGCATTTTTATGCCATTAGACTCCTTAAAATATAAGAAAATGCATGAACATACTCAATGCTTATTAGGAAAAACATTCAAGTATGTATTAAGCATGTGAAAATAGGTGAAACATGATAAAAAAATGCATGAATAAGGGACTACTTCAATGATAGAATGAAAAGAAAGATGTTTAGCCTATCAAGCAATATCAAGGCATCCAAAGAACATAAAAAATCCTAAGATTACCATAACCAAGGCAACACATAATGCGTAAAAGTCGTAGAATGGTCATGGCAGCATAAATGGTTCACTAAAATTATGCAAGTGCTGGAAATGAGAAAAAAATAGAGTTAAGTGGGAAAATATACCAAAAGCCTAAGTTTTAGCCTTTTTCTTTGAGCAACTTTGGGCTTACCTTCTTTCTTTTTTGAATATTGATGTGCAAGGAAATGATGAAAAAAAGTTTTTTGAAAAAATATTGATGGAAGGAAGTTTTAAAAGGAAGGATGAATGGAATAGAGGTTTTTGGAAGTGTTTTTGGTGATTTTAACAAGCTATGCAAATGGAAGGAGGTTGAAAGGTAATGGAATAGTGTTTTTTGGGAGTTTTTCTAGGGTTTGAGGTTGCTGGAGTTTCTTTTTAAGATTGTTGGAAAAAAATGATTGCTTGATGGTTGAGCCAGCTTTGGCCCCTTTTTAAATTCAAAGTTCAGCTAACTTTTTTGGAGACAAAGCAAGGGCATTTTTTGTCTTTCATTCAAGTACCAAGGGATTTTTATTTCCATTGGTTTTGCCATGCAAAGTAGTGGTGCAAAAAGGCTGTAATAGCCTGCAACTGGGGAAAAGCCAAGCATGCCCTTTAACGAACCATATATTTCATGAAAATATCCCTCGTCTTTTGCTATTTGGGCTTTGAAAATTTGTTTAAGTCCAATCAAGAGCCCATGGCTGAGGCTTGGTATGAATTATGATGATTTTTGTGCAAGAAATAGGTTTAATTAGATTTTTGAAAGCTGAAAAATGGCTTATAGGCAAAAATGCCTTGGTGTGTTGATACAAAATATATTGTATCGATACATAAGGCAATCTTTACCCATGAGTATTGATACAATGAAGTGTGTATCAATAACAGGAGTAAAAAATTGTTTCCATTCTAGAGACTTAAAGGCCTCTATCGATACTTTAGGGATTTGTATCAATAATCTTACTTGTGTATAGATACATTTGCTAAAAGTACAACTTTAGCTATTGCTAAGGCCTGCATCTATACAAACACAAAGATACTCAAGTATTGATACCAAACCCTTTTGTATCGTATTACATGTGAAAATTCAAATTTTTGGCTATGTGAAAGCTTTGTATCAATACTTACACACCAATGTGACTTGTACATATGTTAGGCTTTATGAATACCTTATCTTGGTCACAAACAGTGAAAAAGTAACTTGTGCTCATCTGAATGACTTTAGTGACACCCTAAATAGTGACCTTTGATGCCTCATTTTTACATTTTTCTTTAATATAACCCATAGGCATTTCAGACCTTCCCAAAAAAATTAACCCTGGTGACACGGCACCCAACAATCATCCCTATTTTTATATTCTGATTTTTTTCATTCTATTATCTTTTGATTACATCTTGGGATAGCAAAAATAGGCTCGAACAAAATAAGGTGTCTACAGCTACTTACAATGGTTTTATTGTATATAACTACATAATTTACTATGATCAGATTAAAATATTTAAAAAATTATGCTGCGCATCTGATCAATTTTTCCAATTGATTTCATAAATCTAATTTATATCTTTAATAATACTTGATTGAATTAATTCAATTAGCTCTTCCTCATTATATCTTTCATTTAATTAAGTCATACTTAATTAAATCCCAATTTTAATTCAACAAATCTTACTGTGTGTGACATATTAGGTTCCCAACATATTGGCAATGAATATAATTAATCTAATTAATTAGATTCTAGATCAAAAGAGGGGATCTAGGAAACCATTATGACTAGTAAAATGTTAAAAAGTCAATATAAGAGTCAATATAACCTCAAAGAAACTTTTCAATGACCAACCTTGCAGTGTAATTTGGTCTTTTCACTAAATATCCCTGACAAAATTCATAAGCATGGTGTAGTGTTTACTCATATATCAATCCATATTAGTTCTTGTGGCATATAGTTAAGCTCCTGAATTCAAAGAAATAATTTCTCCTAAATTCATATACATTGGCGAATGACTATATCAAGTTAACCAAAGCTAAGAACAAATAAGATATGTCTTCGATGTTACTTGGAGTGGTGAATCCTCTCTAGATCACTCATCCACCTTGGTATGCTTCATTTCAAAGCCAAAACCACCCTATCATAGGCATCCATCTATTATGGACTCATTCACAATGATCTCTAAGTATGACACTACCTATACAAAATGTCCTAATATCATAAGTTATAGGACATTTTACACAAATGGCATGTAAGAACATTTCCATAGACACTTGAGTGACGATACCAAGTAGAGTTCTCAAATAGGCCATGCTTATGAACTTGTTTCCATAAAACAAGCACCTGCATGCCATCCCAAGTATCCACATACTTTAATCCATAAGAATGGTTACTTACTTCGTAAGTAAAAAGGTATAACACGTGCTAGTCTTTAAGTATTACCAGTGCCCTGTCTTAGCAATACAATGATTAAAAACAGTTTTAGAAACTTTACTTTGATGCATAAGTATCTCATAGTTATAACTTATTATGTTTACAAGGCTAAATATATTTTATAGGCTTCATCCAATTAGTAGTTTATGACTATTAGTCATACTGTTAACATGAAAAGAAAC